>BMAO01013987.1:0-18152 GCA_019973975.1 Trichonephila clavata
TTTAATCTTCGTGAGAGCATCATAATGGCTAATAAAATGAAATGTGTTTTGCAATGGCCAAAATGAAAAATAATAACTTTTGTAGAAGAAAAGTTGAAAAATGTAAAGAAGTTTTATGTGTACGTGTTAATTTTAACTTAAAATATAACAACATTAAGTTACCGGGTGAAATTAATACTACTGATGGATATCACAGACGATGTTACAGTTCTTTTACAGCCTTAATGGCTAAATATCGTAATATATATGACAATAATTCTATTTCATTAACAAATCTTCCTATTTCTTTGAGTTCTATGCCGTTATTGCCAGATACTCCGGGGGCTGAACGTGCGACAGTGTTTCATACCGTTGAAACTTCCAATTTATCAATTACAGACCTTCCTAGTGCTTCTAGTTCTACAATGTTATTGCCAAATTCTCGAGTAGGTGTGAGTGAAACAGTCGTATTTGATTATGGGAGCTCAAGTTTAGCAGAAGACATTCCTAGCACATCAAATTCTACTGCGCTGTTACCAATTGCTCTAATTGATGTGAGTGTGAGTGAAGATAGCGAATCAAGAAACATAAGTTTTGATAAAAAAAGAATTTGCTTTTTCTGTGGAAAAGATCGAAAGCAAATTAAAGGTAAACAACAAAGTTTACATTCTTCCAATGATGCCAAAGTATATGACAAAATAACAGAATGGGTTACAAAATTCCAAAATCAAGAGTTATTACAAGCAATTAATAATCTAAAAAACTCAAATGCTCCAACTTTTTATCACCATTCATGTGAAGTGGGATATTTCAATGACTACAATAAAATTACTGCTGATACTGCATGCACTTCCTGGCATAGTGTACGAGATATTCATAAGAATATTTTTGATAAAATTGTGTCAATTATTGAAGAAGATGTAGTTAAAAAAAGAAATTATTTGTTATTAGCTTCCCTTTGTGACATATATAATAGCGAATTACAAGAAGAGTTAATACATCAACCGCAAGCAGATGTAAGTTTAATGACAAATCATCATCTTGAAAAAAAAATAGTAAAACAATTCAAGCAAATTAAGATTGTAATGGAAAAGAAAAGAAAAGTTATTATGCATAAAAATAGTAACCTATTGGAACAAGAAGATCTTAAAACACTTGAAGAGGATGATCTTATTGATAAAGTTGCGCTCACATTCTACGAAGTACTATTTTAAAAATGGATAAAACAACATTACCTGCCGTAATGAAGATGGAAGATTTGATTAATGGTGAGTGTACCATTCCAGAAAAACTAGATCGCTTTTTCAAAGCATTAATTGGAGGTAAAGATATTCGTCTCAGAGATGGAGTCAATTGTCATAGATTAAGCAACTCATTGGCTTCTGATGCTATTTATTGTGTAAGTAATGGTATTGTTAAGCCATCAAAGCACATAACTCTGGGTATGACCGTGAAAAGTCTTGCAAGTAGTCGAAAAATAATTAATATTTTAAATCGACTTGGACATTGTTGTAACTACAATACGCTGGAAGAACTGGAAACTGAAGCTACGATCTCATCTGTAAACCGTTCTCAAATTTGCCTCCTGACATCATTCAGAGTCCGTCATTATGCACAGGTGTAGCATTCGATAATTTTGATAGATACGTTGATACTTTAACTAGGACACTTTACTGACGTAGGAATAATTTACCAAAATGTAAGTGATGATTATAATATTGAATTAAATTCAAGTAATATAAGTGGAAATCTTGATATACCGCTACCACCAACAAAAAGAAGACGGACTTTTAACGAGGAAACTCCAGAACTACCGTCGTTTAGTCATCGATTGCAAATGTTAGAAAATTTAACACTAGCGGAGGACAATGAACCAACTCTGCCTGCAAACTTACCTTTGATAGAAACAATAGATCTGTTATATTTACTTTCACACTTCTTGCATGTGGACACACTCCAATGTGGACAGGTTTTAATTCTAAAATGATTAAAGATACTAGTCCCAAACAAAAAGTATCTTATCTTACACCTATTAATTTTTCACCAACAAATGTAGAGGTAGTTAAACATACAATGGAGCAGGCCCAAATTGTTGGAAAGGAATGTAATCAAATATACGTGCAAGTTACTTATGACCTGGCGATAGCTAAAATAGCATATAAAATCCAATCAACGTCTCAAAGCCACAATTCAATAATCTTTTCATCCATCTTGGTTCATTCCATTTAATGATGGCTTTCTTTAAAGCCATAGGAGTTTTTATAAATGAGTGTGGTCTATCTCATATGATGATTGAGAGTAATATTATTGCTTCTGGATCAGTGAACGGTATAATTGAAGGTAAACATTCTAATCGTTGCAAACTTCTGCACGCGTTGATGGCTCTTGGCTTGCAAATGTTACATTTTAATCAATTTTTGAAGATGGACAATACTGAATACAATTTCCTGAAGGAACAAGTTATGGACTATCTCCTTCATTATCAGGAAGTTATAGATTCTCATTCATCTATGACAATAGAATTACCTAATAATGTATTATCGAGAGTATTATCTGCATATCAAAAATTCGTAGAAGAAACAAGACAAGGTGAGCATGGCAAAACGGTTCAATTCTATTTGATTTACATCCAGCTCGTAAACTATTATATTACCCTGTCAAGAAGCATACACATGGGAGATTTTGAAATGTTCAAATATGTTATTCCAAAAAATAACCAATTTATTTTTCGCAGTAAATCAACCGAATTATGCTCGATGGTGTGTTAAATATTTAGACAATTTAAATAAAGTAGATGAAACACATCCTGGACTAAAAAATAATTTCATGAATGGATATTTTGGAATAAAAAGAACCGACAAACCATTCTCGAGGATACCAATTGATCTTACACTGGAGCAGACTATCAATGCCGAAGCGGCTAGACGTCTCAGTGGTATTGCACATTTTACTAATTCCATAGCTGCCCATCAACGCTGGACCAAAAGTCACAGCATTATATTAGCTATATATCTCCCACGTTCTCGATGTTTGTGGATTGAAGCAATTACAAGACGTGTCTGCGGGTTTGCAACCAAATCGAATCAAAATTTATGGCAAACAAATCGCTGATTTCATTGAAATTTTTGAGAAGAATATTAATCCATTTGATGAAAGAGAGTTTAGACAAAGATAGTATATATATATATATATATATATGTATATATGTATAACATTTGAACTGCCAAGCCTGTACCTCAAAATGTAGCGAACCCTTTTGCTGAGCATTGAGAAAAATGGCGAAGATTTACGGAAACAGTTTATTACTGAATGTGCTGAAGATCAGGACATATTTGATAAGCCAATAAAAAAAATCAAGTGCTTAATTTTGCTGGTGCACCAAAGAAGAAAAAAATAATTCTTGGTAACAAAATTATTGAGCTAAGAATGCAACGAGATCTGTTTGGTCGACTCTTAGGTATATCTATGACCAACAAAGTCGATATTGAAAAAGTACTGGGATTTCCACTAACGCCGATACCAACATCGATGTGTCATGCAGATGGTAGTATTTGTAAAACAAATAAAGCACAATTAATTAAAGTTTTCGAGAAAAAAGTTAGCAAGGCCAATCAGCAATCCTTATTTTTTGATATTAGCATTTTAGACGATTTCTTCATGCTACACCTCATGAAAGATGTACCTCAAACTTTCGATGGCATATCAAAAAAATTCCTTAGAATGATTTCACAGTTTACATCATCTCGCATTGACGTTGTGTTTCATCGGTATTTCACACCTTCCATAAAAGATTGTGAGCGTTTACGTCGCAACGAAACAACCAGTACAATTTCCATTGGACCTAATCAAATTCGGCCTCATAATTTTGCTGGCGAACTCAAAAATACTTAGTTCAAGGAAGCTCTCGTAAAATTTTTGATTGATAATTGGGCTAACGATAACATGTTTCCTTTTATTGGGAATAAAACTATTTATCTAAGCCGATAAGTGCTATTCGTATCGTGTTGTAAATAACCAAGTTATTAGAAATACTGAAGAATCTTATCATGTGAAGAACATGAAGAAGCTGATACTCGAATTATATATCATATTTGCCAGATAAGCGTTGACGCTCAAGTTGTTGTACGCTGCTCAGACTCCGATATTCTGATTATACTTCTTGGGAATATGGATCATCTGAATGCATCTTTGAAGCTTTGGATCCAAAGGGGCGTAGGAAACCATGAACGGCTTATAAGCATCAATGATTTATACCAAGGTCTTGGTATTTCTTTATCGAAAGCTCTACCATGTTTCCACGCAATAACAGGGTGCGATTATACCCCAGCATTTTTTCGGAAAGGTAAACTAAGACCCTTCAAACTGCTCGAAAAATCTGTCGAGTATCAGTTAGCATGTCAAGAGATTATAACTGACAATGAAGATAAACTTAAACGTACATTTGCCACATTGGAAAAATTTATATGTCACATGTATGGGGTGGCTAACTCTTCAAATATTAATGATGTCCGCTTGTATCTATTTTCGAAAGCGTATCAATAAAAAAAACCCGATGATAATTTCGAAAAGAAATGTCGAAGTTTCAATTCATCCAGCTTACCACCATGTAAAGCTGAATTATATCAGCATTTATTGCGAGTGCGGTATGGGACAAAGTTTTGGAGAAATGCTCATTTAAAAAAATCCATCATCTTTATTGCTTTTAGCTTCCGGGTGTATCATCAATGATGATAAATATGATTTCGTTTGGTTTGCTGGGGAGCAGTTTCCATCATCAGTGGCTGACATTATCATAAAAAGTAAAGTATTATTTATAATATAATAAATCAAAAGAGTAAATTATTATTTAGACCATGATAACCTAATAATGAATTTTTTTTTGCACTAGAACCAACACTACTAGAAAACCAAAACAAAACGCAAGATGATGATAATGATGATTGTAATATTGATAATAATGGGAGCAGTGATGATGATGACGACTATGGAGATGCATCAGTTTTTTGTGACACTATTACAGAATGAAAACACATATTTCAGGGGAAAATAGATTCTGATTACCTAAACATAATATGTATAAATAGTAGAGAGAATTTTGTTATTGCATCAATGGCAATTTTTTCTCTATCTTTTATAAAATCATTTTATTCAATTACAATAAAATTTATATGATATTTAAAAAACGATATTTTCTTTTTTGTTTCCTTTGTTTAATTGAAGATTTTTTTTTTTCATTTCTCCTGATCAGTTGACTAATAGTAGGAAATTTACTCAAAGCTCTTTGGTCTGTATTCCTCATAAATCAGCAGACATTAAAAATTTATCTAACATACATTTTGGACTCCTAAAAAGAATTATATTCTCTGAGTCCTTGCTGCTTGTCCACATAAAGGAGAGGCGTAGGTTGGGGCAAATTTTAAAATCAGTGAGTTAACCCAGGAGTGATTACTGAATCACCCCAGGCTGACGAAATATTTAAGGGTATCCACCCATGCGATGGGTTCAAGAAATCGAAAAAAAAAATTTCTTCAAAAATTTCTTTCTTAACATGTCTACAATAGGGTGGTAAAGTAATTTTTTTTTAATTTCGAAGTCATTATAAAGAAGTAGGTGTTATAAAAGCAGCTGTTCCTAGCACTAAGTTAAAATTTTCATTGTGTTTTAATCGGACTTGAAACTTTAAACCCGTTTTTCTCAAAACTGTGTTTTTCAAATTTTCCTCCATCATATCTCAAGAAAGATTTGACCGAAAAACTTCAAATTTATAGGGTAGACTCAGCACATATATAGGTACCAAATGGACTACGATCATTCCAAAATTCAAAATATTTCAATTTTTTATAATAAAAACACAACAAAAAAACCCCATGAAACTCGAAACTTTTTCTTCAGAGTTCTACCAAAAATCCAATTTTTGATATTTTCAATTGAGTATAGTCCATTATGTGCCTTTAAGCTTATAGATTAAAACGCCGTTAGTTTTTTTTATTTAAAATAAGTCAATCAGCCGGAATCGTGGAGGAAGTGAGTGTTCATTTTTTCGAGGAGGGTGTGTTCAGAGTGCTATAACTCATGTTCTATTGCATATTTTTAGCTAAACATGTATATACATACTCTTAAAATACATATAAACAAATGATGAAAAATTCAAAGTTCTATCTTTTTACTGGTCGTCAAAAAAAAATATTCTCTAAGAATGTTTAAAAAACAGGACGTCACATGGGTGAACCCCCTTGATCAACGATTTATTATTATTTAAATAATTTAAATACTAATTTTTTATTATATTCATCATCGAAGACATAAAAATAAAGTTTTTCGAATACTTTAAATAGTGTAAAGTAATCCTGTCTGTCTTCCGCCTACCTACTTTGTCATTGTCTCTCTCATAACACCGCGGTATACTACACCAATAAATCGGCCTGGCTATTAAGAACGCAACCGAATTAATGTCTGGCAAATTAAATTTGTACTTATTTATGTGTAATTAAAGTAATATTAAAGTTACAGACATTCTAAAATGGTTTGAAATTAATTATTTTTTTTAATAAAAAATGGCATCTGGCACATTATTTTCAACACGAAAAATGTCTGGCATTAATAAATTCATGTTGTTAATAACATTTTAAATTTAGTGAAAAAGAAAGCATTCTTTCTAAAATAATTTAAAAAATCAATATTTTTTCCTGTAAATATATGATGCGCATTAATAAACGCAACGTTTACTGGCAGCCAGATAGCCCGCACGCTGTTCGGAAGGACGCAGAGAAAGATATATTAAAGAATCAGCTTTTCTAAAATTCTTGTTTTTCTGACGTTGCTAGCTCTCGTACTATATCGAAAAGTCCAAAATAAAAGATTTAAAATAATTATTAATTTAAAGAAGCAGGTGTTATAAAAGCAGCTGTTCGTAGTGCTAAGTTAAGATTTCATTGTAGTTTAATCAGACTTGAAACTTAAAACGCCTTTTTCTCAAAACTATGTTTTTCTCAAACTTTCCTCCATCATATCTAAAGAACAGTTTGACCGAAAGGCTTCAAATTTATAGGGTAGACTCAGCACATATATACGCACGAAATGGGCCACGATCATTCCAAAATTCAAAATATTTCTATTTTTTATAACAGAAAAACCCCATGAAATTCGAAAATTTTTCTTCAGAGGTCTACCAAAAATCCAATTTTTGGTATTTTCAATTGAGTATAATCCATTCTGTGCATTTAAGCTTATAGATTAAAACACCGTTAGTTTTTTAAAATTTCAGATAAGCCAATTAGCCGGAATCGTGGTGAAAGTGAGCGTTCGTTTTTTTCGAGGAGAATGTGTTCAGAGAGCTATAACTCACGTTCTATTGGATATTTTTAGCTAAAAATTTATATACATACTCTTAAAATACATATAAATAAATGATGAAAAACTTAAAGTTCTATCTTTTTACTGGTGGCCAAAAACATTCCCTAAGAATACTTAAAAAAAAGGTCGTCACATGGGTGAACCCCCTTAATCAACTACTTATTATTATTTTAATAAGAATTAAAATATTAATTTTTTATTATACTCAACATCGAAGACATAAAAATAAAGTTTTTTTCGAATACTTTAAATAGTGTAACGTACTCCTGTCTCTTCCGCCTACCTAATTTGCCATTGTCTCTTTTTAACGACATGCATAATACCGCGTTATACTAACCAATAAATCGGCCTGGCTCTTAAGAACGCAACCGAATTAGTGTCTGGCAAATTAAATTTGTACTTATTTATGTATGAATAAAATAATATTAAAATTACAGACATTCTAAAATGGTTTGAAATTCATTATTTTTTTTTAGTAAAAAATAGCGTCTGGCACATTATTTGCAACAACAAAAATGTCTGGCATTAATAAATTCGTGTTGTTAATAACGTTTTAAATTTAGTGAAAAAGAAAATTTTCTTTCTAAAATAATTTAAAAATCAACATTTTTTCCTGTAAAGGTATGATGCGCATTAATAAACGCAACGTTTACCAGCAGCCAGATAGCCCGCACGCTGTTCGGAAGGACATAGAGAAAGATATATTAAAGAACCAGCTTTTCTAAAATTCTACCTCGAAAACGTTGCTAGCTCTTAGACTAATAGCTCTCACTGTCTCTGTCAGATATTATCCTTCTTCACCTCTTCCTTATCAAATTTTCCGTGTTAACTTCAGGGTAGTTGTCAGTTTGATTCAATTACACACATTTTTCTTTCTTTTTTTCAACTGACATGAGAAGCATTTTTCTTTTTATTTCATTCCTTCTCACTTTATTGAGGATTCGTCAATCAAACGGGCATTTCTCTTTATTAAAACAGATTGTAAGATATTTTTTGAGGATTACCGCACAAAAGGATATTTTTTTTGTTGAACTAGTTTCTTTAATTTACTATTTGTGAGTGTATTTAAAAACGAGTTCATGATCTCAGCTATTTTTCAAGAATTTTAACCAACGTGAGTAATATTTGAAAAAAAAAAACGTTCTTTAACTCCTACATTTAAGTTTTATCGTCACAACTCTTTTGTAAAGTAAAATAATCTAAAGTGTAATACATTTAAGGTGAATGACCACGTTTGGAACCGGGATTTTGAAAAAGCATTATAAACAAACAATTTTTTTGGTATTTAGTGTCACGGAATTAGAAAATTCACAAAAAATTGTTGTTTACTAATAACTAGAAAAAATTATTAAAAAGCTATTTTTTATCAAAAAATTGAAGAAAAAAAACTAACATATTTTCAAAATTTTCTCCTCTGATGGAAAAGGCTTCCATAATAATAATATTGTGCCAAAATATAATTAAGTTTTCTGTACGGAGCCTGAACTCGCTGAACAAGGATTTTTGAAATATATAACGTAGAAGTGGATTTATTCGTACAGTAAAATACGTTTAACTCGAAAATGCTTAAAACGAAATATCGGTTAACACGAAATAATACAGCGGTCCCAACAAACTGCTATGCATTTTCATGTGTGAAATGAAAAAGTGGTGGTTTCACATGTTTCGTAGAAAGGAGGCTAACTTGGCTTTGAAATACCCTCGGAATAGCCTTTACACGAGCTAATTTTGTTTATCTAAGCTACTCTAACACACCCTCCCCCCCGTACAAAACCCTACAAATGACTTATCTCATTTCTCATCAGTTGACTTTGTGACGGATCTATACGCGATTTTATACTAACAGTCCTTTTTGGTATTCTTTTGGGCCAGTAAAAATTACCAATCTTCTCCTAAAGAAGGAACGTGATATGCAAATTAAATTTATTATATGTATTTCCACTTAGCGAGTTAAAAAGTTAGTGAATTGGAAGTGAAGAGAATAGTGAATGAAAAGATAGAAGGTTAAAGGTTTTTTTAACTAGAAGTGGCGAGAAAGTTTCAAGGTTAAGATTAGCTTGTAAAGGATTATAATCAGGAAGAGAAAGTTAACTAGAATTGATTAGAAGACTGCCTAAAATCAGGTACTGTCAACTTCATATACGTTGATGTTTGGAGTGTTAAAGTCTTTAGGCGGTCATTAAGTACTTATCTTCTGTGTAAAGTAATATTAAGGAAGATCCACATTACTATATAAAGTGGCTGTTGTATGTTTTCTCCCCGAACGCGAATCTCAACTCTTCCCTCGGTTGCTTGTCTGAATTTTCCTATTTATAGTGTTATTTGTGTTTGAGTTGATTATAGTTGATAAATAAAATAATTGGAACTTATCATGTCAAATGATTCTTTAATTCCTTCCAGGCCTTCAGCTGGGTCTCAGGGTAGAAGAGAATTAGGCTCGTTTCAACTTTGGAATTCGGTGACGAGTATGTGTGAGAAAAAAATCAGCGAGTTTAGTTCGCCTTTTTTCTCTTTTTTTAGTATAAGTTTTTTACGAGCAAATTGAAAAGAACTCAGGGGGAAAGCAAGCTTCTATTTCACTTTAAAATGAAGATGGAGCTTTTTAAGGCTGTTGATCAAATATAGAAGATGAAAACGGAAATCTGTTAAGATTTTGGTCTTCCTTTACTTTGTATTAAATTTCATTAAGCTATTGTAAATGTTTTAGTTTCATTGATTTTTGTTTAATACCTGCACATAAATGTATCTATGCAAATAAAATATACTCTAATAAACTTATTTTTGTTGAATATATGTTTTTTTTTTTTGCAATATCTTTTAACATGAAAAAATATTTCAGTACCCTCAGTTTCGAGTTAACCGATTTTCACTGAATTTTAACAAAAAATACCGGTTATTATTTTAATTGATCGTAACTCTGAAAACAGTGTGAACTTTTAAAACTCCTAGTTCAGCCCCTGTATAGAAGTCCTTTAGCTATGTATATACAAACTATTACTATTCTAGAAGCATTTTTCATGTCATTCTTTATTCATTTTTTGTCAAAAAATTGCTTTTAAATAATTTTTGCTCGTAATAATACTCTTAAATTTAATTTTATACGTATCTATATTCTAATCTCAACTGACACTTAATGTCAGAAAAAAGTTATTCATTTATATCAGCGATACTCAACATCTGGTACACCGAGCCTTTTTAAGCGGCCCGGTCATGACCCATTGCTCTGAGATTTAGAAAATGTATTAAAAATTTGGTGGGAAATTCTTTGACCAGAAATTAAATTTATCAGTTTTTCTTTTTTGCTGTCGATGTCGTACGGCTACGAATTGATATTCTTTTTCTATTTGTAACGGTTACGATTTTTAATAACAGGAAACAGTGGAGTAGCGACAATTTTATGGGGGGGGGGAGAAACTAAGTTTTAACAATCTTTCATCCTTCGCAAGCGAAAAATATTTCAACGATTTGGAGAAGGACTGTTGTGTAGTGAAAAACAAACATGGATCAGTACTTGTTTGATTCGTCACGGAAGTGCTGCATTTAAAAAATTCCAATAAACAGGAATCATTTAATGACATTTTTTCTCTTTCAGGAGGTGATAAATAGGTTTTATTGAATATTCTTTGCAACTGCAACAAAGTATTTTGTCAGTGTTAATGTCACAGTTGTAACAAAGACATCCTAAGAAGTTTCTTATATTATTGGCAATCATATTAAACCGTTAACTGATGCAAAAATTGTGATGGAGTGTTTCTTAAAATCTTTTAATTTAGTGTTATTGACAAAAATAAAAAATACAAGAAAAATAATAATGAAAAAAAAGCAAAACGGGAGTTATAATATTTGATCAATTTTCCATACTTTAAATTTCCAATGTTATCTTGGTCTTAAAGTATTCGACTAGTTGCGATAACTTTTTTTTTTAAAAAAAAAGGAGATATGTGGATTTTTTTGTTGTTTTTAGATTTTTTTAGTACGTTCAGTGATTATATTCACTTAAAGAACTGTAAGTTTTGTAATAAAACGGTGATTAATAAATATGAAGGCTAAAACATTTCTAATATTATACAGAACATACACAAAAAATTTCTGTTAATTTTGTTCAAAACTTTTTCAGCAGTCGCTGTCACCTTTAAGAATTAAAAAAATCACACATTTCGAGTAAAACGCGCTTTAAATTATGACATCTTGCTTAAAGTAATAGCATCTGCTTTTACTAAAACACTTGTAGTTTTTGTTCTAGTGAACGGAAAATGATAAACTTGATATTTTTATAAAGCAAATAAGATGGCCTATAAAATAAAATCATATAAAAAATTTGTCAATTTTTGGCAAAATTCACAATTTTAGGTAGTCGGATACCTTAAAGCATATATCCCCCTACCCCGTTTAAACTCATGTTTCGGCTCGAGTAAAAAAGCTAACATGTATGCGACCCGCGTGAAATGGCTGGCATATACATGCGGCCCAGCAGAAAAAAAAGGTTGAGTACCCTTGATTTGTACCCATTTCCAAAATCACGGTTCCAAACGCAGTCAGTCACCTTAAAATTAAAAATGAAGTCAACCGATGATAATACGGTTCGCAGCTAAATACTTGTTCTTAAGTGGGAAAATCTCGCAGAATCGAAAGTTAGTACCACGCCTATGAACAACAACAAAAAGTACTTGTTTGGAGGCTGTGCTATTCTTTATAAGCAAATACATGACTGTCTTTTTTGCATTACAAAACTTAATTTATTGCTTGGAAGATTAAGTAAATATTGCGAAGATCCTTTTTGTAATTAGAACTTTCCTGCCACTCAAACAGAATCTGTCCGGCGAGGTTCTCATTATCAAGTCGTGCATCTTTGGAAAGTTCGCAAACGCATCGAAGCGTTGATTATTCCCACAGAAAAATATTAGATCTGATAAAAAGTTTCTTTTCTGCAACCGGTTTGGGTTTCCGTGCGATTTTCCGGCTCTCTTGTCATGACAGGGTGCCGATAAACTCCATTTTTACCTATCTGGTGGACAATAATTCCATCTTCAAAAGAGTTGTATTTAGTGGCTGCCTTAATAAAAGTTAAGAACCTGTTTCAACAAGTGCCGTCTTCTGAAGAAGACGCTTCAGTGATCCGTTCCGATTTCTGTGTCTTTTTCTTTTAGGTAAAAAAAAATTGTATGTGTTTTACAATGGAACAATGCGCTGAAGTAAAGCAATTAAAACGTTGGAAGATATCATAGAAAGTAAAGTCACTGTGAAGAAATTCAATTAAAACGTTTCTTAGTATTCGAAGAATAAGATTAGGGAATTGAAGTGATTGTTGAATAGTTCTGGATTAGTTAGAAAATTTATTGTGAGGTATCTGGCAATTATTGTAGAAGTTACTTGAAGGCTTGGTGCCATTCTGGTGGGAGAAATAATACGTTAAGCTAGATCACAACAAAATACGATGCATTAATTCTGAAAAACCCTCGGGAAAGTAATATCTAGTCGTGCCGTAAGTTCTGATACAATTATAAAAAGAGTTAAAATCAGAAACTTTTTAAAATCAAATTTAAAACTAAATCTTAAACTTTTATATTACTGTTAACTTTAACATAGTGTTCATTTTATTCAGAATGTTCATCTTTTGACTTCACACGGGTTTCAAGTCTCTTTCGGCAGTCATCTATCGTGGCAAGCACGACCACCATACGAATTTCCACCGTCATTTTTCTTAATGAACGTTCAAAACTTATAATTGGAATGTCGTTTTTGGCACTACTTTGCCACCAATACTGACCATATTGAGTCGAGTGGATTTAAATTCGGTCTTATGGAAGGCCAATCTTTGTGTTCTGTTAAGTCCGGTACATTTTCTTTCTACCACCACTGGCTCGTCTTGCCTTATGAACAGTTGCAGAGTCCTGTAGAAAAGTTCAATAGTTTCCATTGGACATGTTTACGTTCATTTCTTCTATCACAGAACTGTTGGTTCTGTGATAGAAGTTTTTTACCATGATGCGGGAAATTTTACCGGGGCTTTCCCTCCTTTCCTACAAAGAGGGATCTCTGAGAAGCCTTTATAGATGACACCCCACCAAACCAATATGGAAACCGCATGATGAACTCTCTGCGAACATTTTCCCTTCTTTTTAATTTTTTGAGTATTTATTCCTTGCGTATACGCGGTTCATTCTGGCGGTTGAAAGACTCTACAGCGCCAAAAGGTTTCTCATCGGTAGACAGAATTTCCCTGTGGCCGCTATGAATACCGCAGCAGTGTCTTTTGGCGCTTTAATTCTTTTGTAAATAAATGGCCCATTATTCTTCAATAACCTCTTAGTCTAAGAACTTCGCTTATTATGGGACACATTGTTATTCTTTCGAGAAAGGTTTCGACGAATTCTATCCCCGAATGCTTTGACGAGATCTAGTGTTTTCAACGTAGGTTTCTAGCATAGTTTGCAATGCAGTTTTGGCTCATTCACACAAAGGCAGTAAGTAGCATGTAATAAAGATGCAGCCAGTCAGAGGTCTTTGCTCGAGGCATATAAGATCTCTGATCATATCTTTGCCCCTCGCTACCTACTCTGTAGGTGTGACTGAGCTTTATGTCTCTGAAAATTTATGAGTTGTTCGATCAATGAATAACCTTTTGATGTCTAAATGTTTAAGAGTCTTGAAAATCACCATCAGACTCTTCTTTTTTTTTTTCCTTTTTTTTTTTTTTTTTTGATACAGAGAAACATTTTCTGTGCTCCTTTGTACAAAGTGTTAAAGCTGTGACTGAATTAGAACGACGTGCGTGAAAGTCAACAATCAGTGGCGTAACGCACCCCCACACATTGCGGGGAGGGGGAGGATTATAAGGGGCTTAAAGCCTATGTTATATTGTGGTTTTGTAATTTTTTGTAAGATCCGGTTTGGGGCGCAAAACCTGACTTTGCAGGGGAAGCCTAATATGCTCCGTTACACCACAGTCAACAATTACCTGAAAAATATTGCAGATGTGCTCCAACAACGAAATTTAAAATCGTCTGCTGCGTTTGAATCACAGCAGACGATCTCAAAATTTTACATCAGAACTTATCGCATGACTAGGTACTACTATATTATGAATTGCATTAATATCAAAACACTCTTAATAAATTCCCAAAAGTATCATTAACCCCTTATAATTAATAGATATGTCGAGAGAAATTCACAAAATGCAACAGATAAACCTTTTGGTAATATGTGTATAATTCACAGAAAATATTGGAATACTGTGACTTTAGCTTTACTGAAACCTTATAATGATGGATTATTATAATTTTTCAGTTCGTCTATGAAATGTTGAAAATGCAAATGAGAATAATTTCCCAAACTTCGATACATTAATTAATCATTTGAAATGTTTGCAGAAATGTGCTCATTAATATATAAACGACACGCGGGTAAATACTTCTTAAAATTTATTGCGATGTTATGAAATACGTCTGCTGTAATTTTATGCCGGCATATGTAAATGGTATAGTTAGTCTCATAAGCTTATTGATGATGTTTATGGAGTGCTTTGAAAAGAATTGATGCGTATTCAAACGCCGATAACGACCTCGAATGCTTCAGACATTTTATTGGAATTAAATCGTAAGGAAAATTTATAATGTATACTTAATAAAAATATGCATCTTTATGATTAATGGAATATTTTGTTGAATTTTGAAACAAAAATTCGTAATTCCTTGAAAAGTTGCAGAAATTTGATTAAATGTTTAAAATACCTTATGTTGAATTCAATGAAGGAATCCTTTACCAACATAGCAGGGCGAATGTTATTAGTTTCATGTAATAATGTATTTAAATATATTTTGAAAATCCTGAAGGTATTTTAAAAGTTGCGTAAACGTTATTGTACAGTGTTTTGCAGCATCGTGTTTTTCTCGTCTGAAATTGTGTTAATAGTCCTTGGTAAAATCCTAGCACAGTACACTGCTGTATTTGGCGACAAAAGTTTTTCGCCAAATTTCGCCAAGTAATAAAACCGCGTTTTTCAAAATGGTGTCAGAAACGTAAACAAAAGGAAAAACGTGGTTTTTAAAGAGGCGTCAAAGAGACGAAAAAACATCGAAAAAACGTGGTTTCTAAAACGGACAACATCGAAACATAAAATCAAAAACAAGAAATTAAATTCAAATTTCGAGCATCCATTACAAGATTCTATCAATCCTTCATTCACACAAAAAACAAACATTACTTTCTTACCTTTTATTCAGAAAAAAATCCATCCGTCGTGTTTTTAAGAAAAAAAACGTGGTTTCTAAAACAGCTTCAACAAGAAAAACTGAAAAAAGCATCATTTCTAAAACGCTACAGTGGGAAAAGAAATCCAATGCGAAGGCCTTAGGCTGATGAACTACGAATTTCCATTTCTCTCAAAAACAAATTATTTTCATATTCCAGACCTCCATACCTATCGAAATAATTTCAATCGTTCACTCATTCATAAAGCAAAGCATTTCTTTCTTACATCTTTCATTCAAAAGAAAAAATATCCATTCGTCGAGCTTCAAAAAAGAAAACGTGGTATCCATAATGGCTTTAAGAAGAAAACAGAAAAACCGTTGCTTCTAAGATGCAATAGCCAGAAAAACATCGTCCAAATTGAATTTATCAACGCATCTTCCTTTCTCTCTAACAAATATTCTTTCAGCAGTTGTTTCATTAAAAAAAAAAAGAAGAAAAATTCAACTGATTCCTTCAATTTCAGCTTTCTAGAAAAATCTTGCACGTCTTCAAATTGACCATCCGGAAAAAAAATGACCGCTGTCCAAAAAATCCGGTCCAATAGGGTTACTGTTCCCTAAATTTTGCAGTGTTACCATATTGTAAACTTTATCGCCAAACTTTTTTGGCGCCAAAAATTTGTGGCCAAGAAGTGTGTCCTGCTAGGATCCTGTGAAATAAAATGCGAATTAGTGAAATCCAGAATTAGTGAAATAAATGCAGGGGCTTGAAGTAAGAAGCAAATAAGATTAACCCTCTCGTGGGCCATTAATTTCTCTTTTGAATTTCTTCGCAGTTTTTATATTTTATTAACAATCAAATTGTATTTAAGAAAATATATTTTATTTTTCCAAATTTTATGTTCACATTTAAATTTTAGGCATGGGAAGAATACTTCTCTAGGAGCCATTCACCGTCATAAAGAAAATTAAATTTAATGGGGATAATTTGCGATGATAAGAAGAGAAGGATGTTGCAATGCACATGGAGACTGCACATTTTGCACACATGTAACGGGTCCTTTTTTCTTGTCCTTTTCTGCTACAATCCCTCCATTCCGTCTATAGTTGGAAATCATCTTTGGCGTATGATTTACCACACTGATTAAGCGCACATCGCCCGGAACTACATTCCTTTTGCGTGGGAGCTAGAGGACATCCTTTCCTTTTTCTTGAGGAATATTCGTCTGTTATCTAACGAGTTAATACTAAACGGAATGTTAGCTGGTCTAAACTTCTGTTTCTTTTAATCACTTGCCACAGTATAAAACTATTTATGATGGCAAGGTCAATAAGAAAATAAAAGGTACGCGATGCCACCCTTTACAGATCTTCCTATTTGGTATCTTTCTTTCTTTGATCGAAGATGATATGATAATATGATTTAATAATATCCAAATATCTGACTTTTTTTTCATTGAGTTAATTTCAGTTGTAATATTCAGAATAATCATATTAACTCATCGTACTTAATGCGTTCTTCTTTTGAAACGAAAGGACGAATAAATAATTTTTAAATTCCTAATGGGCTACGATTAGTATTTAACCACTGCAGACCTAGTACATTCCCCGGAGCTGATACCTTTTTTAAGCGCGGCACAATATAGGCAGATACCAATCGCCTCAGGTAATTTTTGATGCCCAGTGTCCTTCCTAGAGGAAGGCACTTGAGCTCTGATGAGGGGAACCTGTACTAGGATTTAATTTTGCCGAGAGCCCCAAGCCGAACAGACACTCTAGGGATCTTTTACATGCCGTATGATCATACGACATGGCCGCTGTCGATTTCTGCATCACGAAAATCCACCGACTTGGGTTGGGGTTGAACCCTCAACCTTGGTGGCAGAAGACTAGCAACAAACCAACCACGCCCCCCCCCCAGCCGGCTCGAATAAATAAATAGAAAGCAATGATTCAAAAATCTACTAAAAATGATTTGTATTGAGTTTAAATACACTCACTTCCAAAGGTTAAGCACGGAGAGGAAAATGCTTATTTCCGGAAGCCAGTTAGAATTGAAGAGGATGCAATTCGCTGCAGAGAGTTTTTTTTTATCCAATGGGGCTGCGGATTGGTATTTTTACCATTGCAGACCCTTCCCCAGTACTTCACTCTTTAGTGCGCCGCCATAAAGGCGGATACCAGTCGCCGCAGGTAATTTTGACGCCCAGTTTCCTCCACAGATGGAGACACCTGAGCTCTGACGATGCGAACATGTACTAGGATTTAATTTTGCCGAGAGCACCCAAGCCAAACAGACACTCTAGGGATCTTTTACATGCCGTATAATCATACGACATGGCCGCTGTCGATTTTCTGCATCACGAAAATCCACCGACTTAGGCGGGGTCGAACCCGCAACCTTGGGTACTGAAGGCCAGCGACAAACCAACCATGCCACCCAGCCGGCTTCGCTGCAGAGGTAGATATGCAAATATGTTAGGTAACAGCCGATCGTGCTTTCATGTCAAGAAATATGCAAAAAGGGCAGTCTGACAAGAAGCCAGCTTTATGAAGGGTTACAGAAGCTAATTGTAAGTGCTGATAGAAGGTGTTTAAAACTTTCGTACGATTTGTTTTCAAGACATA
>BMAO01013988.1:0-104635 GCA_019973975.1 Trichonephila clavata
TTTGTATTTTTTCCATCTAATTTGCAATTCATTGTGCTGTAAAAATGAAATTCATTTTCACCAATGGATAAATATTTAATCAAAACTTTCATATTAACTCACTTTAATATGAGATGAACAATGGCTTAAAGTAAACTTTTTTACAAGTTTAAATTGTATTTTGAACCATCTATTGTTTATACATAATCATTATTTTTCTATTATTTTTATAATTATATTAATTCAATAAGAAAAATATATTTAAATTAAGGATAATTAAATTGAATTTCTGAAATTATTTCACTTTTCTGATGGTACATTCCCTTAATATTGTACAATATAAAGAAGTAGATCAACATGTTATAGGCACTTCATATAAAAAAGTATTTATTAAAATTTTAATGTAAATTTTTAATATAGTACATATTTGCATTAATAATACTTGTGATCCAAGTGTCGCATACCCATGCACATGTTTTTTATTGCGTGATGTTTATTTTTATAAAAGTTTTAATTTTTTTGTTTGATGCTTAATATAGCAACTGCTGAAGGTACTTTTTAATATGCTGAAAGAGCTCTCAACACTTGCTACAGTAATTGCAACTTAAGAAAAAAGTATTAAAACAATTAATACATGTAGAAATAACTCATTATATTTATTTTGCATGTATTGCAATATATCTTGTGTGTTATTTAAATCTCTTACATTCAAAATCAAATTCTGTTGCTAACTGATTTCATCTACATTTTTGTTGTAAACTTAACAAAAGTCTTGTAACTTTTTTCTAATTCATGTTTTTCGCAGGTTTTTAAATCAGAATTAATATTTGTATATTATATAAATCTATTCACGTAAAACTGTATCAATATTGCAGTGTTATAGAAGTAACATGTAAATTCCTCTACTGGGTTTTTTTATAATTTGCTAAGTGATGCACAATTCTATTTTTAGAGGTTTTTTTAAAATTTTTTTACATATGATAAATTAACCACAGGGTCATATTTATTTATTTATTCTATTAAACTAAAAAAATTTCCATTTATAGCTGTTCATATTTCATGGTTTTCCACCAAAGTGAGAGATTATTAAATGCTAAGAATTGAATGACAAGTCTTTGAAATATCAATTTGAGAGGCGTTACATTTACTTATTTATAAAAACTTTGCCATGTTCAATTTTTTTATTTTATTAGAATCATTTTAGATATCTTTATATGTATAAAGTATTTACATGTAATACATTGTAAAAATAAAATTCATTTTCATCAAAAACTGATCACCAATGAAATAAAATATTAATTTGAATTTTAAGTGTAGGTAGGCAAAACTTGAGCGTAAATGTAATATATTTTATAGACAATTGTTACTTTTCATCTCTAAATGCTGGGGAAAAAAATGAGAATTCATGCATAACATTTTTGATATATATAAATTCCCACCTGGGGTGTGAAGAACGAGTATACCAGCTAATAGCATAGTAGTACAAAGGGAAAAAAATTAAGAAACTTTCTATTAGTATTGATAAAGCAAACCACAAAATTACAAGATCATTTCAAATATCTACACTGGTAAGCCACACTATTATAAAATATGCAATTCATGAAGTTGTAAAAAAATTTTTTCATCAGAGGATAAATATATATGAAATACTTCCCATCAACTCTTAATATTTTAGTACAAAATTATTTTAAAAAGCTTAACATTGTAAAACAGATCATATAAAATCCACAAATCATTAAGAAATATCCATAATTACGAGGGGTGAGCAGAAAAAAAGGTTATAAGTAATAAAAAATATTTATTTACAATAGACAGAAAATACAAAAAGGGAATTAAGAGGCATATTCACCTATCACATTTCGTCATAATCACCAAGTCTATTTAGGCATTTATCATAGAGAATGCAGAACCTGCTTGTTTAATCCGTCTAGGTAAAAATCAAGTCCTTGTCCATTGAGCCAGTCTCAGTACAATATCGCAGCACATCAGAAAATGATATACTGCGTGCTACCATAGCTCAATCCCAGCTCTGACGAGATTTCAAGCAGAGTTACCCGTTGATCAATCTAAGTAGTTTCTTCAATTCGTGCCGTGGTGATTTCTGTCCTTGCAACATGTTGTCTGCTCATTGCAGATGCGGACACTTTTTATTCATAAAAATCATATCACGGCTCGCACTTCAAAACGATAACAATTTCCAAAGAGTCTTGCCATTTCAATCTGCATCGTCCTGAACCATCTGGGCACTTTCACTTTCTGCCCGCAAACCAGCTGTATACCAAGTAGCACGATCTGTCTCCACTTTTGCAGAAACCATCTTTGTTTTCCGTTGGAACATAAACCGTTGCAAATACCTGCTTACAAAATGTTGGAGTGCCTCCAGCAGGACAAGTGTATGTTGCACTTATAACCTTAAGTTTAAAAAAAGTACTAAATATTAAAAAGAAATAAATTCTAAAATTAGATTGTAAATGTATGAGTTTTCGGTATTTACATATTAGTCTACTGATTAATAAATGTTGAAAGATTTGTGCCAAAGTTAATTTTCAGCTTAATTTAAATTCAATTATTTTATCTAAAGACCATAATTTAAATAAATAAATAAATTATATGAATGAAAATTTTAAATAAGTGAAAATTAAGTTTTTTTTTATATAAAACACAACAAAGTGCTTGATTTAAAAATACTATGCCTTATAAGAAAAATTAGTAACAATTTGGGAGAATCTTAATGTAAACACAACATTTCTCCATATTGAATTTAAGTTTTAAATGAAAAAATTTACATTTCTTTATCAAAATGGTTTGGCATTTCTTGCCTTTACTTTTAATGTGTTGGAATCAAATTAGGATTTACTCAGCAATAACTATGTAATGACCAAAGCTTAATAATGCATATTCATTAAAATAGAAAACAATGCAATTGATATTCAACGCTACTCTAAAAAATAAGAATCAATTATAAACTTATCATTGATAATATAGCTATTCAAAAATTTAATTTGTCCATTCACATTTCTTTCACAGAAGTTTAAAAAGCTGCTAAATTTGAATAGTTGCCATTACTTTTAATCTTTAAATCAACTTATAATTCAATGATAAATAACAATATTAATGTTATTAAAACCTATTTTGTATTTTAAAACAATGAGTTAAACTAAAGCATAAATGAGTAAATAGCAATGCATTCATAATAGTTTCAGAAAGTATCTAAATTAGAACACAAAATAATTATAACTTACCTCAGAAATTGTTCTGATCTGAACAGATGACTTGTACTTTACTCTCTTCATTTTGCTTTTACAACGCTTTTGATAAAAAAAAATTAATAATTCACTGAGCAATCAGGCTCGGTAAGCGACATGTTGCTCACAAATTTGTCATCGAATATAAAATATAGAAAAGAACTACAAAATTAATTGAGAACTAAAATAACTGAGAGCTATATCTAAGTGAATCAAGAACTATAAACAAATACACCAGCTAACACTAGTCGAAGCAGACGAATACCTAATTAGATAAATAAATTACAATAAAACAAAAATTATGTAAAAAGTTGTTAAGATTATTTCCTAACAATATATACACTAGAATAATGCAAGAAATACAATGATATCACATATTTTAATTAGATAAAATTAAAGCTAAAGAATGTCAACAATTTGCGTATACGGTTCTACCACGGTAATGCAAAGCATGTGCAATTGTTGCCCAATTTGTCCGTGATTCCCGCTTGGCGTCTGTCTGGCGTGAATTTCGTCCATTGAGTATTTTTCGAATTGCCCCTCTTAAAACTCAAATTGCCTCCTTGTGGGGTGTAGGCCCTACGTTAAAAAATACTATTCTATATAAAATTATGTAAAATTTTATATTAAATACAAAAAAATAATGCCTGCTTTAAAATAAATTTTTAAAAAATTTCTTATTTATACGCGCAATGGAAATGATTTATTTCCTAGTGCTTTACTAAAGCCATCACGCGTATTTTAATTTCTTTGTAGATTGCTTTGTGTATAGGACGAAAAATAAAATGTATGTGAGCATCGAAGAGAAAAGTACGTTCTTTTTCTCTAAAATGTTTGCTTATTATCTTTATTTTTTCATTATTAGATCCATTCCTGCTGCACCTAATTTTAAAGTAGATAAATTGACATTAAGTCTGACTTTTCAATTTTGTGAAGTTTCAGCCCTTAAAAAATTTTAATTATAAATTGGCGAAGATAATTTAAAAATCTAAAAGCAGTAATTGTATATATTAATATGCTCGTTTAAATTTAAGTTAAACGGAAATGTGACTTTTAATTAATACTTTCCGAAACCCTTTTGGCCGAGTGGTCTAGGCATCGGATCATGGCTAGCGTGTCATGAGTTCGATCCTAGTACCTCTAAAGACCCACCGTGTAGGGGAGCGATGCTCGTTAAATCTGTCGATAGCTCAAACGTCCTCCCGCTGGTGTGGTGTGGTAGTTAGGAGAGGGGGATGCCATCTCAGGTGTCGTCCACGTCACTTGACCATGGTTGAAAATTACGCGGACCGTCGCCAAAAGCCCTCGTGTTGATAATCAGTGCGACGCTAATATTCTCTCACTCACCCAATACCCCTTTTTAACATTTTTTTTTTTGTTGCTGTGTAACAGATTAAAACTAAATTTATTTAATTTTGATTTTATAGCAAAAAATATCAGAACCACAAATAAACGATTTAAAATAATTTAATATGTTAATCAAAAATAGTCTGTATGTGTGTGTGAGAGAGAGAAACACAAGCGTGCCTTTTTTAAAATAAAATTCCTTCTTTTATACTATTAAGACTTAGTTTGATTTATATAAAACAAAACTACTGAATACTCACATAAAAGCTTTTTTTCAGCAGACTTCGTAATTTTCATATCGTCAAATGAGGAAAAAAGAAAACTTTATTTTTTCCCCTTTTCTTCACGTTATATTAAAACTAAGCTCTACCTGAATTGAATGTGCTCACGTGTGAATAAAACAGGCGTCATTATTTTTCAGAAAGACTTTTGCTAAATGAGCAAATAAATTTTGTTCAGTTAATAACACTGTGGAACAAAGGGTCGGCAACCTAATACCTGTGGTGTGCCAAACCATTCTACCAATATTACCGAGTGTGCCACGTAATAGGAAATACTTGAAACAATTCGATCCCACTACAATACATGCATAATTAGGAAATAGAGGTCAAAAACACATTTAATTCATTATGTATTAATTATGCATCATTTGAAGATATTTATTGCCACAAAAATAAACATAAAATATAACTACTTCTTCAGCATAAATTTTAAAAATTAAAATGTACTCATAAATATGTATCTCTTAAGAACATTTATTAAAATAAGAAGTTGTTGTTACTTATACCACCTGATCGACAGTAATATCAGATCAAGGCCCATGAAATTCATCGCAGCAAAGGAAACTGAAAAAGGATGCCTATCATGGTCAAGTTGCACCGAAGAAGCCACTCTTGTCCCGAATGAACAGAGCCAAAAGAATAACTTTTGCCAATGAACACCTAAATAGGACACATAAATTTTGGGAAAATGTAACATATTCAGTTGAAAGTAATTTCTTTATTTTCTTCTTCAAAGGACAAACATATATCTGCAAAAAGATTATCTTTCTTTTAAGATCCGTACATCTTAAAAGAAAGATAATCTTTTTCAATTATCAAGCGTGGAAGAGACTTAATGGTTTGGGGGTGCATAGGAAAGCCTTTGGGCGGGTAGTCTGGAATTTATTGAATTAACAATGAACAAAATGGATTACTTGAACATTCTGAAATAAACTATCACAAGGTATGTGTGCCGAGAAACTTGCGGTGAGGGATGATTTTTACTTTCAGAAAGACAAAGATACTAAGCAAACAGCTTACATTGTTATGTCATAGCTGTTCTACCACGTTTCAAACCAAATCCGTAAGCCCAGTCCCCAGACTTAAGCACAATAGGGCATTTCTGGGGTTTACTCGAGTGGATAATCAGGGAGCACATATAACATCAAAATAAATGCTCAGATCTGTCGTAGTAAAAGAATGAAGCAAAATAACCACTGAAGGGACAACTAAGCTAGTTGAATCCCTGTAAAATATGTTGAGGAAGGTAATAAAAACGAAATAGCTTTAAAAAGTATTGACTTTTAGCTACAATCCGTTTTCGTAAAGGCATTTTTTTCAGTGTACGCAGACTTTTGACGCACATGATTTGTGTTGTTCTCAAGTTCTCAATATTTGTATTTTATTAAGGATCAGGTGATTGTTGCTTATACAATTTGTGAATTTACGATGTTAGAAGAATCAATGAAAGTTGATTCAGAAAGACTCCATAGAATTAGCAATTTTTGCATGAATATGGAAAATGATCGTCTGTACGCAGACTTTCAGAGGTGTTTGTAGAACCGAAAGCAGAGCACAGGCTACTTTCTTCAAAGAATTAAATCGCTCCAGCAATGACATCCAGAAATTTGAAATAGCTGTTATTTTGGTCTGAAACCGTTAGTTACCTTCCAGATTTTTTCGTAATTCCTTAAATTTTGCTTCCATTATTCTGAAGATGTTAGTTCAATAAATTCCATTTTAAACTTCTATCTACTCAAAAATTGATAAATCAAATTGGATTAATAATAAGTCTATTAAAGCAGGTTTGATTAGGAAATAAAATATAGGTATACAAGCTTCTCAGTTTTTAAGCATCTTTTAGAAATCTCCTCTGTAAGTCTCCTTAATATCTATATAAAAAAGAGCATTTTTTATAAAATTAGATTCCCTTCTCGTACCTAATTATCTTTCGAACGGTTTATAACAACTACTTTTTTTCATTATAATATTTCCGCTGCCCAACGTTTGTGCTTCGCAGAATTTTGATTTATTAGTAAAACACATTTGCTTTCTTTTCTCTAACCGTTGGCGTCAGCATTCAAGGTTTTGGTAGGAATAGAACAAGGTATTTTTTAAATTCATCATGCAGCAAAAAGTGATGCTTCATTTTACAAGTATTACGCAATCATTTCAATTTACATTCAACACTTAGCTCTAATAACTAGTCACATTTAAACAGAGAAGGTTTTCTTGCATTTTATGGCACAGAATTGAAAGGGGAAGTTTAGCCCTTAAAAAAATTCACAAGGAGTAGAGCAGCGTTTCTCAAACTTGGGGTGCGCCCCCCTATGGGGCGTGATATCCCTGTAAAGGGGGCACGAGCTAATTGAAAAGTCGAAAATAAAAGATTTAAATTATGTATTAATTTACTGAAAGGAAACAAATCAAAACAATATTCTAGCATAATAAAAATTAAATGCACATTTACAATGATACAATATATTTATAAATGTATCAGTATTGCACAATATTTTTTATAATTAATCTATCAATATTAAATTAAAAACAAGTTAAATAATTACTAGTGACTCCCATGGGCTTGTTAAATACAAAATTTATTGCTTATTTTGATCATTTGTGTGGTTTATAATTAAAGCAGTATTATAGCTTTAGCATTAAAGTAAATTTTTATTGCATTCAATTCAATGTTATTGTATGAGGGGGGTGCAATGAATATTATTATTGAAATTGGATCGTCTTTTTTGAAAGTTTGAGAATCACTGTCGTAGAAAGGGGGAAAAGATCAATTTAACTATATATTTTATCTAAGGGGTGGAGTGCCATTGAAAATTGCTCCGTGTGCTACATCCGACACGCCTGCTATAAGTTGCTGACCCCCTGATGTAGTATTATACACATTGGTAATGGTTTGAGCGAATCTTTTCGAACTAACTACATTAAAAAATTTTATTAACCTGATTTCACTGTAAGGATCATACAATATTAATTATTGTTGAATAAACTTCAAATATATTTTAAATTTTGTTTCGTGAAATGTGAAGGAAAAAAAATATTTTTCGTCAAAATTTTAATTTGTGATATTGCTTGATTTGTTTTTTCTGTGTCCAAATTTCTTTACAAATTTCCTTTGTTATTAGTTATATTATACAGTGATTTGTTTTTTTAATTCAACTGCACAATTGCTAACTTTTTAATACGTAAAATTTGTTTTGATAGAACAGAAAATGCTAAAGATCTATCAAATTTTAAATAGAAAGTGACATTAAATATTTTTATATCATTTGTCACATATAGGCAATAGACGTAATTTATAGTCCTTCAATTACTCTCCACAAAATTGGGTGCGTGCATATCATTAAAATATTAAAACAGTTGTTTAAGTAAAATAAGGAAGGAAGTAAAAGTTCGAAGAGAAGAGGAACGAAAATTTTCGCCAAAAAAGCCATTTCAGAAAAAACAAAAGTCACGCATTCACATTTTTGATGATGGATGATGTATTTCCATACGAAAATTTACTCAAAATTTTAAAAATTCATTTAGTTGGTTAATATATGAAAAAATGTTTAATTTATCTGCCCATGTAGTGAAACAAATATGCTTATAACAACATATAGATTTCATTTGGTAAGTTCCCCAGCTAATGTATATTACATAATGTCTTAAAATTCCTAAAGCATTTGTTCATTGCTAAAAACGAGATATTTTAATTGAATAAATTCAGTCGCCTATGATTATCTACAAGTATCTTTTAATTAATTAATGCATTTTAAAATTACAAATGTGTTAAATAAATACTGTTTTGTATTAATTTTATTTTTTGTTACCTAGTCACTCTAATTTTCCTTTAGTGTAATTTGCATTACTTCACTATATTAAATTCTGAGATTTAAAACAAATCGAACTAAGGATGTTTTAAATAAATGTTTAACAAAAGTGTCTAAATTTAGCACATTTTTTTTTACATTAACAATAAAGTACTCCTATACATTTATATTACTTTCTGACATGATAAACCTATCGAAAAATATCACGTTTCTGTTTGGCTCATTCAATATTTTCCAGTGAAAATTATGTGTCATATTTTGCTGTACATATATGCTGTTATTCAAAATGGATCTTTAATTTTAGTAATGTGGTATTAATAAATTATTTTAAGTTTCATCGGCTTAATTTAATAATCGGATATGTCTTATAATCACACAAGACAATGGGCTGGTATTATTCTTTGGGGCTCTTATTAACAATAGAAGCAAACAGCAGATTAAATTTTGTTTTATGAGATATCAAGTATAAATGACATATTTAATAACACTTAAAGACAAATGATACACAAAATACAATGTATCAAATTAGGTTTTCGGTTGGTTTTTTTAGTGGATAACATCTAACATTGCCACACTCTCTTTACAATTCTATGCTACAACAATTTTAATTTCCTTATGTCAAATGGGAGTAGTTAAAACCCTCCGCGGGAGGGGACTAAAACATACAGAGGTGCTGGCATGTAAAATACGGATTCCTTTCTGTTGAATAATTACCATAAATTCAGTTTCTTTAAAACTAGTAAAAAATGATCAATTTTTTAAAATCTTAAACTTGGATGAAAAGTTAATCCCATTGCTTCTACCCACCTTATGGACATTCAGATCGTAAACAAAGAAAGTCACATAAAAAAAACTAAATAATCCCTTTATTGTCATTTACCATTTAACACATCTTAACTAATTTCTCCTTTTTAATTAATTAGCTGTTTAATTTAAAACAATAAAGCATCTATTCCAAAAGAGCTCCAAGTCATAAATAAAAAAAAAACGAATAATAGAAAAAAAGGAGCATTGATTTCAAATCAAGACAAGTCTCTCCCAAAAGCCAAACAAAAGAAACTGCGAGCCTTCCCGTCTGAGCGTTCCATTCGAATCTTCCCGAACTATTCGAATTTTCCCCATAATCAAGACGCAGCCTTCTGTGTGAATCGTCTACTCGCTCAGCAGGAATACATTCATGACTTTTCCTTTCCCGCCCACCATCGCAGAGAAAACTCGGTGAATGAAATGTTCACTACATTCATTGTTTCCGTCCGCCCACGCGATTTTAAAAAAAGCAACAACGTGAAGGGAGGAGGAGGAGAAAGAGAGAGAAAAGTATTAAAAAAAAGTATCGTATACGATATTTTCTGCAGTCCCAGTAAAAAAGAGGCTTTTCAGATGTGAGGAACATCCCCAGAGCAGAGGCAGCTCAATAAAACGAGGGGGTGGGAGGAGAAGGGAAGACGTGGAATCTTTTGTCACGGAATTGAAGGCGGGAAATCCCTACGTTTAGGGAAATTTATTCGACGGATGGAATTTTCCGATTTTGAATGAGGCGACAAATGGCGTCGTTTCGGAGATGATGAAATAATAAATTTTTATCTTGATGAATGATGCTGAGGGAACAAGATGGAGGGTTTGGAAATCTTTTCTGTTTCTTTGCTTTGCTTTCTTTTTTTCCCGGATGTTTTTTCTTGATTTGAGAGTTGTTTATTTTCTGTGATCACAGACATTCAAAGTGCCCGGTTTAGTTTATTTTGTTTACTTCGATTTCGTTTTAATTTTCTGTATTATAAATTTGGGAGAATTGAATAGTATGTAAGTAAACTAAAATTTACGGATAAGGTCATGCTCTGGGTAATATATGATATGGTTATATCTATGTAGTATCTTATCTTATTTTGGTTACTGTAGAAAAATATTAAAACTACGACAAATTCTTGTATAAGATTTTGTGTTCTAGAAAGATTAATGATGGCATTATTTGTGTACTATTATAAAAACTGAATACAATTATCTATTAACATTATATTCAAGTACAGGATTATTCATAATTCCCTATGGGGATTACGAATTTTCATTCATCCTTCAAAGCGCTATAGTAAAAAAAACTGAGACGAATACAGCAAAAAAGAACATTTGAAAAAATGCAAAAAAAAAAATTCACGTTTTATTTGCATACCTTACAGGTGCTCTCTGTCTGAAATTTTGGTTACTCGGCATACATCCACGCGATAGTGTAGTTCTTGCCACTCTCTAATCAACGTGGCACTGTCAACGTTATTGACGGCTCGTGTTATCCTTTCATGCAGTTCTGCTACATCGAGAGGCAAAGGTCATGTGTAAAAGACTAAGTTTTTGGATAACACGAAAAATTCGAAAAGGATAGCACGTGCTATCATTAACACCCCTAGAACCATGTTGAGTAGAATGTGACAGGAACTGGACTGTTGTTGGAGTGTCCTTACCGAAGGGAAGGAATGAAAGTTGCCAGAACCTCAGACAGGTTAGACCTCTACACGATAGATGGCGACACCACCTATCTCCACCTCCACAATTTAGGCATAGACTGGAGGGAAATATTCTCCAGCACCCTGCACCAGTGGATTCTGCTGCGACCGCCAACAAGACTTTCGGATCCAATGGTTTAACGAGCACGTACTCTGTGTACTCGGAGGGTATTTGATGGCATCGGGCATCTCGAACCCAGGCCCTCCGGTCTGGAGTCAGGCGCTCTAACCACTAGGCTACCCACAGTCCCAAGGAACTGGACTATTTCAATGATGTATACCGTGTAACCAAGGTTTCACACATTGAAGACCTGTAATGTATGCAAATAAAACTTGAATTGTTTCTGTATTTTTACAAACGTTCTTTTTTTTTTTGCAGCATTCGTCATAGTTTTTTTAAGTATAGTACTTCGAAACCCACCAGGAAATTATGAATAAAGCTGTATAGATGTATCATTTAACACACACTATGCTTTTCTAATTCTTAAAGAAATGCACCCTTTGTGTGCATGGATTAGGCGAAGAGAGAGAGAGAGAAATCTTCATTTTAAAAAAATTATAATCACAGTCGGACTTCCATATAACGAACCTCTATTTTGAGAACTTTTTCCTGTAACCAAAAACATTCTATTTTCTTTGTAAATTACCTCCAAATAGCGAAGTGAATTTTCTGTTTAAAGAAACTTTTTCTCTTGGGATTTGATATTTTTTCCTTATTTTTTTTAATATTTCAGGACATTTTTGAAATTATTCTCTTTTTTTAGCGCATTTTATGGTGATCAATGACCTTGAACTGGTTTTGCTAGGTGTCTAACTTACATAGAGCAATAAAATTGCCGTAATTAAAAAAACTCAAATATAATTAAAAGATTTTATTGGTATTTAAATTTAAGGACGCATGTGGCAGTGTATGCTTAAAATTACTGGTTACAAAATGTATTTTTAAAATTACTTTTAGATTTAAAATTAGAAAATTTCAATCAAAAATTGTATAATTTTATTATAAAATTATTTTTAAAGTTGAAAATAGAGTATTCCTGGACAATGTTTTTTTAAAAAAAACTTTTCTTGTATTCCTTGTATATTTCTTTTCGATTGTTAGGATATATAAAGTAGATACGAATAATAACTTTTTTAAAGTATTATATAGTGTTTATGAATTTAAAATCTATTTTATGTGGTTTCTAAAGTATATTAAAGGACGAATCTCTTTTTAACGAATTTTCTACACAACGAACTTTTTTCGGGATTTAGCGATTTCGATAAATATAGATCCGACTGTATAATTAATCTTTTAATAAATAAATGTTGCAAAAAATATGAGAGGAAATCAATTCATGTACTTAAAAATCAATTTGTGATTTTTCCCCGAAGTGAATTGCTTAAGTTATAAACAAATGAAATACATTAAATACGTACTTTTTCCTCTTACTGAGAACCCTTATTTGATTCATCACAAAATCCTTATGCTCCTAAAAGCTTTCCTGTCGATACACCATTCCCGCTGACAAAACACTTCTACAGAAATCGGTTTAATGGAGCGCTAAGTACAGAGATTGAGCTTCTATATTTTATATGAGTATGCATGTACATATATTCAGAGGTCCATAATCTTCATAACAAATTAAGTAAGATAAAACGCAGATATTTCTAGATTTAAATATGTTATAATCAGCACAGAATTTAACCATTCAAATAGTTTTTTGTATTAATCGAAAACATATAAAGATATGTTCTTAAAAGGTTCAAAGAAAACGCTTGTAAAAGGATGTTATGAGAAAAATCTTTCTTAATTTCTAGAAGAAAAAGTATTTAAAGAAATATCAGCTCTCAAACTTATTTTAAATTTATAATATCTCGTAATGCAAAAAAAAATGTAGTTGCTTAAAATGAAACAAGATGCTTACAATTCTTATCTACCGACGTGGCATTATTTCTAAAAAGTATATTTGTCTGAATAGGTATTTAGCTGATAAAATTTCATACTGTTTGTGTCAGAAATTTTGAAGGAATTCTCATTAAAATTTTAACACTCAAAACCAAAAACAAATGTTACACAACAGAAAAAGAATTTCATTTGATTTTGAATACATATTTTTAATTTTTTATACAATTTAAAGTTAAATATTTTATGTAATTATTTATTAAAAACTTCTAGTAATTAAGAAGAAAAAGAGCTCAAAATGTAAGATTATATTGTTTAGAATTTGTTATTGATACTCAAAAAAAATCCTTTCTGCTATTTATAAATTACTAATCAAATATTTTTAGTTTTAATAAAAAGTGAATTTATTTGGAGTATTATAAGAAAAATATGTTAATTATGTTATGCAGTTTATGTTTCAATATATTTATTTTACTTTATTACCGCGAGCAAAACGCATATTTCCCATTTGCTTACATAAAAATTAATTATTTTTTTTACTACTGCAATTATATTATAACTTATTTATTGCAACTCTTATTTCCCTGGATTTATTTTACAACACCCCAAAAAACTACATCATTTAAATCATTTCTAAGTGACTTATTTTTATTTTAACTATTAAATAAACCGTAACAAATGTATTTTAGGTAAAGATATCTTTAATGTTCTACAAAGGTAAAAGTAGATGAGTTGAAGCCCATTTTACAAATTCATTTCCAGAAACACAACTAACGTAATGAGTTTAAGAGAATTATTTTTTTAAGAAAAATGGTTCTAAAGAGACTATATAAAAGTTATTCCAAGCAATAATCTAATGTAATCAATTTATTCTTGATGTATTTTAATTATTTAAAAAAACTGGAACTGAATTACTTTAAAAATGTTAGGAATAAGACATTTTTATGGATTTGTACGTCTTTCCTTATGTATCGAATAGTAATTCAAAATCATTATTTTGCACTGGTGTATCTGAAAATTTTCCATGTAATAAAACTATCTTTTCTAGTAGGAATGCATTTTTATAAGTACATACATTTACCAATTCAACCATTGAAAGTAAACTATTTAATTTTCAACAAATTTCCTGAAACAAAGCTTGACTTAATTTAGAAAAATGTACACGCAGTATAGTAATTACCTCGACTTATGTTAACCCAACTTACGCGAAATTAGTGTTACCCTATTTTCAAATCTCGCTGATTCGTCGTCCCCCCCCCTTCATTACTGTAATTTAGGCTGAATCATGACCAAAGATCCTCGTAAAATTGGTAATTTAAATGAAGTTGTCGATATTGTGCCAGGGGGGGGAATAAATTTAAAAGTGGATAGTGATTACGTTCAAGAACTGCCGCATTCCCACACTCAGAAGCTGACAATTAATGAGCTCATAGAAATGCATGAGCAAGAGCAAGACATTGAAAAAGTTGAATCTTTAGAGCAGAGGTTCCCAAACTTTTTTTTGTCTCGTAGATCCCTTGCCATGTTGTTCGGTTTTGTGTAGACCCTGCTTACCTAATATTAAATTTTTGCAAATTTATCAACTTAAATATTTTTTGACAGGTGGTATAGCGCTAATTTAAAAGTTTTATGTTTCTAACTGTAGTTAAGTAGAGTGTTTAAAACTTAAGAAACACACATGGGGATTAAATTAAAATTTAATTACTAATAAAATAATTGTTACATAAAATGACCGATCAACAAACAAAAGTTTTTAATGGGTTGGATGAATCTGTTGCTTCAATAACAAATTTTCAACATTTGGTTTTAATCTTTTCAGGTTTAACCCTAAATCTCCTTGGTTAGTAGTATCCAGTCTTTTTTTTCTTTCTGTTTTTATTTTGGAAATTTGCAAGCATGCTGAAACTTCTCCTCTTGGGGAAAAGTAATTAAAAACTTTTTTCGATATTCCATAATTCGTGATAAATAACAGGTATATCTTTTTAAAACCAAAATTGCTGACATTCGTTTCTAAACTTTACTTTAAAATCTTCGTTAGGACTATTAAAATCCTTTTGTAAAACAATCCTTTGTTCTATTCCTTTTGTAATCCGACATTTTTTTTAATGTGACAACATGAATTCATTACCTACTATGATATTATCATAGTCACAAAGCATTTCAAACCCTAATAAAGGGCATTTAAATGTTGAACAAAGATAAAACGTTATTTTTCTGGTAGATTGCCTGTGATAAATTGAGAAACTTAAAATTCGCGAAGTTCAGTTTTATATTCCTTTAGCTTGATTCTAGCAAGAAACACTGAAATAGGGGTGTTTTTTTTAATAAAACTTAACTGTCGCCTTGTATCTGCAAAATCACCCCCGTGAATTTAGTAAATAAAGCTGATAATTAGGTAAATCTGTTTTACACTTGATAAAACTTTCTTTTTTAAAATTAAAGTCGCGATCTGGTTTAGGATATCGTAGACCCCCATTCACACCTCATGAATCCCCGATTCCCCCCCCCCGCTGACGTGGACCCCTTGCAGGTCGTCGTAGACCACTGGGGGTCCATATAGACCACTCTGGGATCATTTCTTTAGATCCAGTTAAATCGCAAAATCGAAAAACGATTGATAATTTGACAGAAGGCCTCAGTTCAGTTGAAAAAGGGTTACAAATTTTAGAAAATACATACTCTAACAAAAATAGCATTTTGTCTACAAAACAAGGAACCAAAACATTATAGCATGCTACGAGGAAATTTTGCAATTGAAAAAAGAAAACCTTTGAGTCGGCAAACTACTTGTTAGCATTTATTTAACCTTCTTCAATAAAATAACTTCGGTTTGCGATTTTGTATTTGTGTTACCTGGGATTTTATTAAACTTTTTTTGGCTCTAAATTATTATTCCGGTCTCAACTAAAAATAATTGATATGTATTCATATGCGATATTATACCCCGACTTGCCCGAATTCGACTTACTCAGAAATCACTTAGTCCCACCTATTGCGTAAATTCTGAATATTACTGTACTGCATATTTTTAAAAAAATATATTTCTTTAAATTTATATTGCAAAGTATTTCTTTGAATTATTATTAGTAACGAATTAAGAATAATTACAAAGTAACTATCGAAAAAATTCTACTTTAACTGGCAAAAATAAAGAACAGAATATTTTATACTCTTTTGATTTTTAATTGAAGCATATAATTTTGCCACAAGCAAAAGAAATTTTCCCCATAGAATTAAGACGTGGGAAGGTATCTAAATATACTACTTTATACTTAATCAACCTTTTTTTCTTATAAACGCGCCATTAAATATTCTTAATTATTTTAATATTAAACTTGCATCGAAAAAAATTGAATCGCTGTTGTAAGAAATTGCATTAAATGTTAAATAAACCGAAGAATTTATAATGTAGGAGAGAAATAAGAATGCTTCTTGCCATCTTCGTCCTACTCCTTTCGCCCACATGTTCTTAATATAGATTCCTTTTCTTGCTTTTCGCCGACTTATAGTAACAAAAACATAAAATCGTAGTGTGTAGTTTTAAATTTTTGCCGTCGCTTTTCCTTTCATTCTTTCGAATGTTTAGCAAAGCTCTTAAAGAGTCGTAACGTAAAATATTGCTCTTTTGTAGTAAACTATTTCTCATTTTGTTCTTTAAATCATGATGCAAAGAAATAGTATGATAAATAATACTATATATAAATATTCTTTCATTTCATTTCAAATCAAAAATTCTTACATTCATTCTTGCAAGTAAAAGATCGGATTATAAATATTTAAGCACTATTTCTTTCACAAAATACATGTTGTCATTAAATAATCATAAATGGCAACATATGACTATTTCATGATAGTAAATTAATTTATGAACATTAATAGTATAGAAAAATATTTAAAAACCCTTCTTATTAATATTTAATATTTAAAATGTTCTTGTAATTCATAAATTTTAAATTAGTGACAAATTAAGCAAAACTCGTTTCATATTTTGTGGTACTTTTTTTCTGTGAATTCTATCGGCATTTGTTATATAATAACACTGGTAGAAAATTAAATATTTTTGCATTTATTGCAGGTGGCCAAAATAAATCTAGTTATTTAAAATTTTATAAAATTGTAATGTATATTTACTTTACTTTTATAAACGAGCAAAAACATTTTTAGTAATGATCTATTTGTAAAAGTTTAACTCTTTATTTGTTTCCTTCCCTCTAAATTCCAATGTCACGATAAGAAAAAAATCAATTAGTGGATTCTTAAAAAAGTTATCATAAGATGTATAAACGACATCTAAAGCAACTTGGAATAAGGATAAAGCAATGTTACTTTTAATACAGATTTGAAAGATAAAAATGAAACCGAAAAGATAAAAAAAAATAGCTTTAAATAGACTGATTAAGACTACTAACTAAGACTACTAATAGACTACTAATATTAATAGACTACTACTAAGACTACTTAAGACTACTAACATTATTTATAGTGAAAATTTATTTTCGAGAATTTAAACGTGTTTTTTACTTTAAAAACCATAAGCCACATTAAAATAAAATGGAAAAATCGTAGATATTTATGAATATAATTCAGCCTATGTCCATTTCTATTATATTAAAATAAAATGATTTTTGCTGGAATATCTCTTTTTTTCATGAAAATAACAAGTATGTTTTAAGTCTTTTTTTGGAATGAATTTTAGGTCTTATTAGCAATATAAGATTGTTTAAAGAGTTAATTCTCACAAATATAACTCTAAAAGATTAAATATGAATTAGTATGTAAGATTTTATAAGTTATTTTAATACATAAACAGAATACACAGGTAACTAAATACTGTTCAACTAATAGATTAAGCTCTGATGAAGAATATATCTGCGCTATATTGTTCGAGGCTATTGAATGCCTATTAGTTATATATTTTTAATTGGCTTATTAAAAGCTTTTTAAATATTAAATAAATATTCAGCACTGTTTTGTTTTTAAATCACTAATTCTAAAATTCGTCTGAGAAATAATGAAATTATTAAGAGTTGAAATTATACTACTTCATATTATTCCTGAAAAATATGAGAGATAATATTTATAATTTTGAACTTAATTAAATATAATACATACATTTAAGAATATTACACGCACACATTTATTAAAAAAGAATATAGCAATTCATTTATTACGTAATATATTTAAAAGAACTATAGAGAAAGTTGTGTGAAATATATAACTATGTATAAAATATACATTGTAATAATCTCAAAAAATTAATAAATCAATCTCAGAAATAAAAGGATTCTTAAAAATGATCATGTACTCATACAAAAGGGCGTTTTTAGAAACATTTTATCGTACTTCATTATGCAATAGGGCAAAAAACGAAAATATATATTTGGAGCTATTAAGAAATAACACATTTTTGAAATATATGCTAAAAGTCTGCTTTTAAAATAATATGGTATTTCAATGGCAATTTTATTTTTCAAGAAATTTAATTAAAGAATTCTAAACAGTAGTTAGTTTATTCTGAGAAATAAGAAATATGTCTTAAAATGAGCATATTGAATGCAGCGAGCGTCTTGAAGTGATTTGTTCACTTGTCCCCAAGACAAGCAATTCCGGGGGGGGGGATAAGAATAAACCCTCTATTATTACAACACTTCTGGGTTCATTCGAATCCAGTACTTAACAGCAGTTGATAGAACCTATCGACCTTCCTTCATATCTCAAGTTCCAAATCCATAAAATCCCACCTCTTTTGCCAAACAATACGAACTCTTCAATGAAACCCAAGGCGAGGAGATATTAATTCTCCCAGACGCACCCCTGGCAAGAAAAATCCCTAAAATAGGGGGGACTAAAAGGGAAACTCCGATAGCGAAAAATCCCGGGACGCAAGGTGAGAAAGGTAAGGTAGGGGGAGCGGACCGATTTCTGACTGACTGGCTAGAATCCGCCGCATCTGCTATTTATTATTGCAGGAGGTCTGTTACTATCTTTAGCACAGGCAGATCGATAACTCGGAAAAGGAGCAGAGCCACAGGTGGGCCGAACGAAACACTCGGTGGTTCTAGGATCTAGGCCTGCCACCAATCGGCAACTAGCAAACGAGGCGCGGTTCCACTGGTGTGTGTGTGTCTCACCTGTTGCACGAATGCAACCCCGTTCTTGTCCACTTTTCTTGCAGCAGTTGATTCGGGATGGAGAGGGTGCAGTTCTGGGTGTAGGAGAAGGATCGAAGGCTAAAGGACTCTTGGTAAGTGGGACGCATGTTCTGTCTGCTGAGCTCGCGCCGGCAGATGGTGTCTTGCACCTTTTGCTTGCTCTAGATTGGTAATTGATAAGATCAAGTGGTTGCCATTCATTCTGGTGATAATGATATTGCTTGGTAAAAAATTGAATAAATTTCGTTTTTTCATTACTTCTTATGCATTTTATGATTGAGAGATATGTCTGGATTTTGGTGCAGGTTTATTCTTGTTAAATGACTTATGGTTAATGAAGGTTTACTATATGAGGCTCTGTGTATGCTTTTTGAACAAAAATTAAAGTGTTTCCCGTTTTTCAAATTGCGTTTACTGCCTTTTCTTTGGCTTTTTTTTAAATAAATATTTTATCCTGTAGCTGTAATGAATGGTAATTATACCATTTTCGTATAATATCACTTGAAGGCATTGCTCAAATTCGTAAAGATCTGACCTTATTTAGTATATACCATTAAAAACACATTTGAAAATTAAATATTATTTCTCTTTGTTTTAAAATACATGTTTTTGAAGGATTGTATTCAAAGTTAAGGTTAGATTCTAACGTTGTTTATTCTTTTAAAATGCAAATAGTCAACAATATTCTTCCCAATGAGCTATGCATAAGTTCCAATTCAAAATATGACTGCAGTTAGGATTTACATAAGCAGTTTTTATTGCCGTATCTTTATATACAAAAGTTTCTATTACTGTGAGCTTAAAATTTCCAATTAACTTTTTCTTTATATAATAAGGTGAATAACAACCATGTTATAATTTCATTTTTAATGAAAATAACTGATAATGCTTATGACTTTCTGGTAAAATCCTCTTTCTTAAGCATGAGTCATATTTTGGATTTTTTTTTAAAGCAAAACACATAGTTGCTTGCAAGAGAGACGTAAATATTTTCCCTTATGTTTGTATATTAACTTAAATTTAAATTTCTTATTCTATTTTTTTTTAAATTTATAAGTATTCAAAGATTTTCTCTTATCATTAGCAAAACTTAATAGTAAATTATTAATTTCGTCCTTTATATAAGAGTTGTATATTACAATAATTATATGAAAATATAGAAGACAAATATATAACTATCATTATGCGTAAAACATAAACAAATCGCGATTAATTTACACTTACCAATATATTAGTAATTATCAATGTGCTTTATAAAAAAATTAATTAAAAGAGTATGTGATAACTATTATAACGAATCATCGAATTGATTTTTAAATTCTTTCTGTTATGAAAGTTGCAAATATTCCAATTCAAGAATAGCTGTATCATAGTTCTTAAAATGATTACAAGAAGAAAAGGATAGATATACATCTCTCTACCTTACATCATTAAAATATGGATTTATCCCCCAACATGGGAAAACTCAAAAACTTCTAAATTTTAAGCAAATAAATCATAGCATTTAAGTAAACATATGGCTTAAGGAAATAACGCTTAATTTCTAATTAAAAGTTAATATTTCGTTGGTTTTTAATTCTTTATGAGACATGTAATAGTTCTTGCATCAATGAAAGGTCTAAAGTATTACAACTGAATGTCGTTAATATGTAAGCAAAATTAATTTCTATGGCTTCGTATCTTTCAGATATTTAAAAGAAAAGTATTGATATTTGTTTTGTATCAGTTTATACTACAACTATACAAGAAATAAATGACGATGTTGATAAAATTTTCCGTATGTAATGAAAACATATGATACACGAAATGCTTTACTTTTATTTTTGTATGTTCCGTGATCCTTATTTTTGTCCTATGTAATATCTCTTTTTAAGTACAGCAGATTACTATACGATTATTTAAATCTTGAAAGGTCTGTTTTAAATTGACAAAATATACCTTCGATTTAAGTTCAAAATTTTAGCTTATCTTTTTGTTTATTTTATTTTTAATTCAAAAATTTGTTTCCAAATTATTCAAGCAAATATTTTTTATGTATATTCAACAGCGAAATATTCTATCTCATAGAAAAAAAAAATATTCTTTTTTTTTATCCCTGCTCAAACAATTCATATTTTAAAAATTCTTTTGCAAGTTTAACTCGCATTAAACTCAAAACAATCGCTCTCCTGTATTAGTTGTATAAATAATTTTTACTGTAATGTTTTACTATACAGTTGAATATCCTAATATATAGATTTCCTTAATCTGTATTAAAACACTAATTAATAACGTTCAATCGATTAATATCGCATTATCCAGGTAATATAAATTCATATGGATGTAATATCGATTTAAAATAGTTCACGGGATCATTTTTAATATTCCATAGAATAATTTCATCGTCTCAAAAGCTACTAAATTCCCGCTGTTAACTAGTTCATTCTAAGCTGTTCTATAGAACAATCAAAGTTGACACTTTTCCTTTGTTTTCCAAAAGGTCAGACAAACGTTTGTTCAAATGAAAATAAATTCCTGTTTTTTTACTTGCATAAAAATAAATTTTCCTAAAATTATATTTTTGTTTCTAACATTCCTTGAAAATTAGCTGAAGATAGAAATTAGAGATATTAGAAGAGACGCAATTATTAAAATATCGATGCTGCGTATTGAAATTCTTTTTTTTAAAAAAAATACCGCTCTAATTGAAAAGAATAGGGTTAATAATAAATGCAACAATTAGCACCAAAAAAAAAGATTTCGATAGTTATTTCTGTAATATAATGTTACAAATAAATATCCATGTGTGCGTTACAAGTTGCTTGTTATCCCAATTGTTGTTTTTGCATACTTTATGAACAAACATATAAAATGGCACAATGCCAATTATTAGCAAAAACATAAGCCTCTGAAAAGTTATTGAAGTGCTCATAAGTTAAATAAATTAGATCATATAAAAATGCAATAAATTGCTCTGAAAATTCTTTTCAGAGTCCAAAACGTATTATTTTTATGTGTAAAAAAAAAAGGCTTTGCTTGCGATGGCGTAATTTAACTAAGCAAATATACCAGGTACATTTGAAAAAGCATCTGTGTCAGCCTGTCTCTATTCAATTCTAATACATATTTTCTATATTCTGAAGAAATACATTTAAGGTATCCGAACACGTTCGGAGCACTTTTTTAAAAAATAGCATATTTAAACATTATAGATGCTTTTTTTAGGAATCAATACCAATAAATATACTAATATTTACAAAAATTATCTAAATTTTACAAAAATTACAATTATAAGTGAAATTTTAGCAATATTTTTTTAAAAATTTGAAAGCAGTAGGAGAAAAAGGTATTACTAAAACAAATTAGATGCATTTATATCTAGAGAATGTACTAAACCTTTAATGTTTTATTAAAATTTGAAAATTTCAGAGCTGATTGGGTAAACATTATAAGAAATGACGTTCTTTATGGGACCATTATTTAAATAACAGGCCATAACTCAAAAAATATTCATACAATAAGAAATATTTTAGTACATTCTCTGTAAAATAATATAAATATCAAGTTCAAAAAGTTTTGTAGAAGTACATTTATAGCATTTTGAGTTATCAGACTTGCCATGATAGATTTCAAACAATTTAAATGCCCACTTCCGGTATTTCAAAATTTATAAAATTGATTATAACTTGGCCTCTAGGTAACGTAGAAACCCAACAAAGTACGTTTTGTAAGCCGAAAGATCCATCTATTCAATAAAATAAAAAACAAAAATATCTGTTTTGACCGAATTTGGTCATTTTCTCAATATGTTCGGATACCCTTTGAAATATACTTATCAGATATTTTTATTTTTCCAAATTGATCATTGTCCAGATTGAGATCACTTAGTTTAACTTTATGTTGTATTATAAAATAATGATTTAGGTTATTTAAAATGCAGTTTTTCTTACTATAATGTATTTTGACCAGGTCTCTTATAATAATATATGCCCTGTTAATGGCTGAACTCTATCTATCGTTTAATTTTTTTAAATATTTATGTTAAAATGATGCATAAGAATAAAGAATATTCTAAGCTATATACTAACTCTAAATTAAAAATATTTTTCGACTTTATCATGTTAACTCATTTGAATATTTTTCTGTTTATCGATTTATCCTTCGAGTCGTTTTCATATTAAAGTCATCTTAAAAGCAACACAAGAGGTATTGGCGTTATACTTTTATTTATCGAACACAAATGACAAAAAAATAAAGAAAACATTTTCCCACTTTTGCAGTTTGTCATAATATTTGAGAAAATATGACTCTTGTGTGTAAACATTAATCTATACCGGTAAATTTTCTTCATTAGAATACTTCATTTCTAGAGAGAAGACAATATTGTAATTTTTTCAATGATTAGTTCAATTAGTGAGCATGTGACCTTCGTAATTTTCTGTTGAAATGAATGAAGTATCTCTTGGTGTCCATATCATCTAGCGTGAGTAGCAATAAGTCACTGTTGTTCTAAATGTTCGTGATAGTGTAAGCGAAAATATGACCTTAACGCTGTTGTTCTAAATTTCGTGATAGTGTAAGGAAAATATGACCCTAACTTCAATAAATTAATGTTCATGATTTACTACTGGTATCGATATTACACACCTAAAAATACCATACTGGTATTGAACTTTGGTCCGTTATTGCATCTTGAGATAGCGCGATAACTCACCGAATCGCGTCAACGTTCATTCATGAAATTGTTGCGCTGTTTAAGTTTGGAGAGTGAGGTGCCAGCTTAGATGTCCCCGTCACTTGAATCCGGTTCAAAACTACGAGGTCCATTGGCAATAGATTTTGAATTGCTTTAGAGTGAGAATTAACAAACACCTATTCACTTTTGAAAATAAAATAAAAGAACACGCTACTTTTATTAACTTAACGTCCAATTCTATATCTCTAGATAAAATCCCAATATAAGCATTATAAAATAGAAAGATTTATATACCGTAAAATCCGACGTATAACGTGTACTTTTAACTCTAAAAATAAGATAGATTTACGGGTGTACGTTATACGCTGGGTATAAAAATGGTAGTTTTAATAATAAAGATAAGATGAGCATATAAAAAATTTAGACTTCTAATGTGTATCCAAATATTGTTTGTTTTAAAGATATTCTCATAGAACTCAAAGAGTTTGGTTTCAAGTACTAATTTTCAAAACGCTGGATCACACCTCAAATAAATCACTTAAAACTTTAGAGCAGTGCAACCGTAATCTCAGACTAGGACAGGTACCGTCCGAGGATCAAATAGCACCGAGACACTCCAAGGAACAGTAAATTTCCATTTTATTTATTGGGGTGTATTTCTCTCGATTTGGGCCGACTTTCCATGGAAATCACTTTATATTGCATTCTAAATTCCTTTATATTCATTTTTTTTGTGTAACTATATTTTTTTCTGAAGGCAAACTCAAATAAAATAAAATTAAAATTATTAAATCAAAACAATATAAAATATAAAATAAATGTATTAATCAAAGTATAATAATAAACTCCTTGGAGCTGGTAATAGTATCAAGAACATATGCTGCTTTAGAGCATTGCATACATACATACATTTCAGGTTTCTTATAAAGGGGCGCATTATGGTGGATATAGCCTGTAAAATGATATACTGCACTCGTTAACACTAAAAAATAAGATCGAAATTTACGGGTGCGCTTAAGAAGACGGGTATAAAAATGATAGCGTCAAAAATAAAAAATACATTTCTTCATAGATCGGATTACTATTTATTTATTATTCGAACATTCCATATGAGTTCAAAGGGTTGTAAGGGTTGATTTTTTTTCAAAATCCTTGAATAATTCTTCGAATAAATGACTTCAAAACCACTGGCATAGATAGTCCTGAGTTGGCCCTATATCAAAATTCCTTGTGCATCAAAAATCCCCTTAATATTTTAGGATTGCTTTCCTTACTCATGGTGGTGCCCTTTTAGCTTGTGGGGGGGGGGCTGTATCATTGATACGGCTGTTACGTCCTTGTTCCAAGCATAAGAGTATTGCACACGTACATTTGAGGTCCCTTCTTAAAAAGGGGGGTGCGCGTTATACGGCTTAAAAAGTGCAGCTTGGAAGTATAGTTGCACGTTATACGCCGAATTTCAAGGTAGAAATTATTATTTATTTTGAATTTTTTTAAAATATAATTAAATCAAAATGCTTTACGCATTGCAAAAAATTATGGAGAATATAATAAGACATTGGGGGGGGGGGTCGGCCTAGTCGGCACCCCTCGCTCTCTGTCTTGCCTGTCTAAAGGTGGGGTTGGGGACAAAGCATCACCAGCAACTTCCATAATAACAATTAATTTATTTATCTTTAAACACACTTAAGCAATCACAAGTGAAACTACAAAAGGAAACCTAGGAGTGATATATAAAGCGTTATCTATATAATCTCAATAACTAACTCTAAGTAAGCCCGACTACGCGAACTAGATAAGAACAAGCGCTAATGAACCGATGACTAAATCAAATTTCAACTATCTTAAATCCTCAATCTAATAATTTAATATCTTAGTAATTACTTCCTAAACTCGCGCTAAGTTTGTGAATGAAATATTCCAATATTCACTTACGTAACAGCTCCCCGACTCCTTCTATCTTACATCTACAAAACCTAGACTTTATATAGTCAAACTAATTTAAATATCATGGTTTCTTGTTGAAAGGCTATGAATTAATGTGAATGCTAGCTCCAAAGTTTCCCCAAGAGGATTAGTAGAAAAATGACTCGAATAGATCCGTCACAACATTTGACATGCATTACGTTTGAGACTATTTAATACTGCTTCTTGCATTTTAGCCACGCTTTTTATCCCCCTAAACGGCTAAATTTGAATTATTTCAATACAATAATCATCTTAAAAAGCCAAAACTTATCTTTTTTTCCTAAGAAATTTGTTTCGGTTCATTTACCAAGTCAATATCTTCACCTATTTTTTATTACTCCTGCATTTTAGCATTGGCCAAAAGTAAACATCAATCAAAAACCATAGTACTTGTGTGACCACATTCATCCCTATAAAAGATTTCAGTCCTCAGTAATCGTACCAGATAATTCGCTTTTACTGTTGGAAACAAAGTGGAAAACCTTGTTTCCATCAACGCAGGGAAAGATGAAAGACTCATATAATTCAAATAGAAATCGCTTTCGCCATCCGATTCGCTCTTACATGATGAAACCAGGTCTCTCTCACTGACCAATAAATTAATTTGCTGTCAGTCCGTCTGGTTAAGTGGTTTTCTCCCAGTATCCCATTCTCCGGTAAATTGGCGTGGATTATTTTCGAGCTCCGGCCATCTAATCTGGAATCCAACCACGCAGCGAAATGCGATGAATGACTAACATGCGGAATACTGAGGCATGTTAAGGATATTCGGCATTTCGGGTTGGTATGTGCTTCGGTCATGTATGTGATTTCGGGTTGAAGCCATTACCTAATATGTTAATGGAATCTAAATCAATGTAAATGAATGGCACTTAAACATTTCTATATTATTTGCATAGGGAAGACTATGTAAAATTATGAAGTCTCGCCTAATATGGGTTATTTTTGAGTCATGGCTATCTACTGATGCTTTTGTGACGGAAAAGATTCATTTGATATTTAGTATTTTTGATTTACGCTTGTAGTACATAAAACAGAGTGCTTTTTCTGTAATTTTACATTAATTACGATAAAATTACCTACATAGGTTGTCTTTTTGTATTTATTGTAGAATTTTTAAATCCCATATGCTAAATATTATCGACTAAGCCCAGGGACTTCTTAAGATTTCTTGAGGACTTGGACTCCTATGCAAAAGTAGGACGCAGCTATGACCCTTAAAAATAGATAGTACATAGCAAACGTTGTCAAATACTCACACAAACGTTAACCCGAAACTAATAATTGTGCATGGTTTACACTCTCACAAACCTAGGCACAAATGGTTTGACAGAGTGCCATCTTTCGCCTTAATAAGTAATGTTGGTAAGTCTAGGCCTAAACAAGGACGATGGTCACTACATTATAATGTTGTCTTTTCAGTTGGCATATAGTTTAAAATTCCCAGTTTTTCAGATATGTCCATAACAACATTTGTTAATAAAATTTGTTTGGATTATGATGTTCTTGAGGCCGAGCCGAGAACGAGACGAGGCCCACCCTGAGTCCAAGGCCTTGGACCACTTGGCCGATGCCGTAAGACGTCCCTGCCTAAGCCATTAGTTCATGGGCTTCCTTATACTTTTTAACAATTAGCCTCACTACTAGAAAGTGTACATCGGACTCCAAACCGGAAGGCCTGAGTTCGATGCCCAATGCCACCAAATACCCTTCGAGTACACACGGGGTATGTGCTCCTTAAATTAGTGGGTCCTAAAGTCTTGTGGGCGGTCTTAGCAGAAACCACAGGAGCAGGGGGCTGGAGAATATTTCCCTCTCCTCCAGTTCCATGCCTGGTGTCGCCATCTATCGTGTAGAAGTCCAACCTGTATCAGGCTCTGCCAACTTTCATTCCTTCCCTTCGGGAAGGACACGATAACAACAACAACTAGAAAGTGTAACGTAAGGTTCAAATGTTAGCAGATCAAAGGAGTTTCGGAGTCGTACAAAACATACTTGAGGGAATTCGCCGCTCTTGTTCTGTAGAAGTGGTTGCGCAAACAGTGATGTCCTGTCAGATCTCTTAAAGATCTCTTAAGGAGCTCTGCTCTCTTTCTTTGTAGATTGGGGACAGATATCTCCTTTCTCAGAATCCTTCACTTCTTTTCCATAGTGTGTTAGATCGTATTTTGCTTATTTCCTTAACAGTCAGATTAACATACAATCGAGGGAAAATGAGAGGTCGTTTCATGCGTTGTTTTATCAAAGTTCCCTTCTTAGCTAGTGCATCAGCGTTTACGTGACCCATAATGAGTAAAAATCAATTGGAATACTTAATGTGTAAGTGCCTGGTATGTGAGTAAAGGTATACATCCCAAGATTCTTTTAGAGTTATATTGATTATTCAGAAAGGCTTAAAGCGGACTTTTTGATTCTGACAATATAACTGAATTCACAAAAGAGTGACTACGAATCAGCTGTTGTTGAATAGTAACTTCAATAGTTTCGACTTCATCGAAGGGCTCATTGGCAAGTAGAAAGTAAAAAGTTCGCTATGGATTCCTGCTCTAGCACCACGCGTTCTCTGTAACACAGAGCCGCCAGTGTAGACACACATCCATTCTTTTTGAGGATAGCTTACCTCAATAGTCTCTGTCGCAATTGATCTTAAATGTGATTGGCTCGTCTCGATTTTAACTTTCTGAATTAAAAACTCTTAAAATTTATACTCTGAATCAAAAAGTCTAAGGGACAAGGAGGAGGAGGTAAAATTAAATAGTCCCAACTTAATTCCAAAGCATAAGATTCTCTTTGAGCAGCCTGAACAATGTCAATTTGAATCTTAAGATTTCTATAAAATAAATTATTATTATAATTCCTCCAAAAAGAGTTGTAGGACAAATGAACAAGCTTCTGGTTTAATAAGATCAACTGCTACATTGCAAGAATAGTAGTTCCAGTGATGATACGCAATGCTATGATTTTTCAAAATATAAATTCGACTTACAATCAAATAGACTAAAGGTGTTTTATTCGGATCGAAGCTCGGTCATAAGCCAAATTGGTGCGATGGATTTGATTAATTTATAAAGTAGTTTTAAGAGAGAAGGGATATTCAATTTAAATATATTCTCAGATTGGCTGACTGATTTGGATTAAAAGCAATACGAGAGCTTTTGACGATGAACCATTTCATTTTATACAACGGTCAAATAATGATTCAACACCTGATATACTTCCATATATCTCTTCATATCTATACTATTTACTTTTATTATTCTTGTGCATATCTGTCCTGTATAAATCCTCTCTACTACATTTCAAGAACAAAACTATATATATATAACTATAGGATGTAATACACTTTTAACACTTGCATAGAAGATACAAGTAATGCACGTGGATATGTTGGTAGAAGTGTTGAATAGTTTTAAAAAATAAAACCAGGTTAAGGCGATATGGTACCCTAAAAATCATTAAACTGTCGAAAAAATTTTTATTGGCTTATTTGATACCCCGAATCTTTATAAATATGCCTGCAAAATTTCAAAGCTTTACCTGCATTTTTCATTAAGTAATGGAGCAATGTTTGATGCTAAACAGCAACTACCACACCTACATTTCAGATTATCTGCTAGAAAAGAGCCTAATAAAAAATGAATTATTTTTCTAATGCGCATCAATGAGATTAACATTATATATGCAGTAATAAATCATTTTAAGAAAGAATTGGGCAATTCATGCAAAAATTCTAGTTTGTGAATTATTTACTGGGGGAAGATCAAATGGATTTGGTCAAGATTTAAAAGTTGTGCGGGCTTTTTATGATATTATGAATGAAATTAAAACTTCAAAACGGATTCTCCCAAGGCACAAATACTGAATCTCATTTTGATAACTCAGATAATTTTAAAAATCTAATTCGCAAGAATAGAAACTCTCCCATTTTTATAAATTTGTTTTTGGTGATATATATATCCCATGTGTACGAGATTCAACACTTTTATTATTAAAATATTTTAAGATATTTATTTAAACAAATGCACATATACAGTTCTTAGATTTTGATGTATTTTACCTATAAATTGTTATTTGATTTTGCTTTTATTCGTGTACACTATTTAACATGCGAAGGCTTTTAAAATCATGGAAATAAAAAATAAAGGCATAAACATCTTTTGTACATGTTGTGCATTAGCTCTGAGCATGGAATTAGCTCTGAAGTGTGTGTATTTTTTTTATAATTGTTAAGATAAAGTTTTATGAAATATTGATCTTTCATTCATTTTTTTCTATATATTCATTACGGCCGTATACTGTTTAGTTGTTCTACATTTGTGTAGTTTTTTATGGTAAGTAGTTTTAAATAAGCCAATTAACATTTCATAAAAGTTTCAGACTATTCGATGAATATTATACCATGCCATTCATGGAATGAAAACTTCAAACTCATATTTCTCCATGTTGAATTTTTGTACATATACTGTTATTCAAAACCCTAAGGATTTTTTGATAATTGAAGTATGGGTTTGAAATTTTTTACACATGTTCTGAAATGTATGTTTTGTAAAACTGAGCATGGAATTAATTCTAACATGTTTAGTACTTTTTCTAAAAAATTTCAAAATCAAAATTAATGTTTTTTTTGGGAATTTTTGGAAGTTTAACTATAAAAAAATTAATAAAAAATTAAAGAGCAGCAGCAGAAAAAAACCCATGCCTAGTTTTATGTAGTATATTATAAGGTACTTGGAGAAACAATTTTGAAAGCAAAGAGACATATTTAAAAACGCCTTAGGGATTTAAAAAATGCTTAAAAAAGCTAAAAAAATTTTAATTTTTCAAACATTTTGCAACAAATTAACATTTTTTTGTATGGAATTATTATTAAATATTAACCTTTATAAAATACAATTAAAATCACAAATATCAAATATTAAAAATAAAAAAAATTGTGAAGATGGTACCATATTGCCTTAAATTGCTTAATGATACAATAATAAGGGGAGAATAAACCTAACAAAATCATACAGGGTGGGGAAAATAAAAGTGGCCCGGACGAGTGGATACGATTTGACGTGAATGTGACACGCACACCAAGTGATCGAAAACGGTTCAGATCTTAGTGTGGGCTGTGTCAGTGGGAGGACAAGTCAGTGTCAGTGAGTCCAATTCATTTGTGACAACATAATTTAAGAAGAAAAATACATATAGTCACTTCCAACAGGATGGTGCAACTGCCCATACATCCCACAGAGACATGGGTCACATTTACAATCTTCGCTCCTGACAGAGTTGTTTGAAAAGTCTGATCTCAGCTCGAGCTGTCCACCTTGGTCACCTGATCTGTCAGTGTGTGATTACTTTTTGTGGGGAATAATCAAAGTGTATTGCAACAAACCTCAGTTTTCAAGAACTGAAGCAGAACATTCTTGATGAGATTGCAGCGATTCCAGCAGTCTAGCTTCGATTTGCTTTCTGCAACTTGCTGACTAGGGTCTAAAAATACCAACAGATGAATGGTGGTTATTTTCAACATCTTCTGCAAGCAAGTTAACGAATTATTTCCTTTCCTTTGCCGTGTTTCTTTTTAATGTGGAATTCTGTGCTACCGGTCACTTTTATTTGCCCCACCCTGTATAATGATAGACAAAAAAATTTTGCTTGACAGGATCTCATTTAAAGATAAACGAAATTTCGATGTTGTATTGTTCTCATCACAATTGAAATTTCTTCCCTTGATGATTTTGTTGTTCAAAAACATTTGCTTGAATAAAAAAAAAAGTAGCGTGAGTTAAATTTTGTTTCGGTATTATATTGTCACATTTTAAGATAATTATTTGAAGAATATTTGACAAATTATATAATAAAATACTGCTCAGTTTTTTTTCAGTTGGCAAAATGTAATCAAAATCAGCATTTTTTTTTTAAAAAAATGTCCAAAAAGGGTCTTTTACTCTTTAATTTCCCCATAAATTATTATCTTATTTAATTTCAAAACTTATTGAGTTTTAAAATTAAAGTATTACGGAAGGATCCAGGAAAAATCTTAGTGATTTTATGTATTTGAAAATGTGAATATATATATATTGGGTATAAAGGAAAGTTTTGTAGTTTTTGGACACTTTCACTTTAATGCGTTGTCTATCCTTAGCAAGAATTCAAATCCGGCTGAAACTGGTTTAAACAGTTAGATTAGTATACTATTGATGATTTAAACACATTTTTTCGTATTTTAATCAGTTATTTTTAAACTTGTAAAACTGTCAACATGCATGAATAAGGGCACTTAAGACAATGTATATTGTCTAAGTTACAGAAAGGAAATAACGCGATGGAGGCAAAAAACTTGAGTGACCTGTTTCTAGAAGAAACAGTAATAGCTCAAACATCCCAAAGATGGTTTGTGAAATTTTGCTTGGGTGATTTTTCTTTGACAGATGAAGGAAGACTATCAGATGTCAGTGACGAAGTGCTACACAGTATGATCAGGACAAATCTCACGTTAACTTCCACAGAAGTGGGCTTCAATCTTGGAATTCATCAGACTGCTGTTTTAAATTACATTAAAAAGCTTGGTTTCGGGTCCAAACTCTGTTTGGGTGCCACATGAATTAAGCTAAAAAAACGCAATGAACAGAGTTTTCATATGCTCTTTAAATATTGCTCGTCACAAAAGGGAATCGTTTTTTGACCACTTGGTGACTGGATATGAAAAGTGGATAATGTAGAAACCCGTAGTGAGAAAATAAATGTGTTTACAAAGGGGGGAACACCACCATCTACGTCCAAAGCTGGCGTGTATCTGAAGGTTATGTTGTGTTGTTGGTGAGACAGCAAGGGTATAGTGCACTGTGAGTTGCTGAAAGAAAATTAAACGGCCCTTACAGTTCGCAACTTGATGTTTTGAATAAAAAAATTCAACATAAACGTTCATCTTTGGACAGAAATGGTGGGATTCTTCATCACGGCAACTCTAGACCACATGTGGCAAGGATCACCGTATCAAAAATTGCAGAGTTGAGTTGAGAAACTTTACGTCAGCCAGCATAATTCTTTATATTGCACCATCTGAATATTATCTGCTTAAGTCGCTGCAAAACTTTCTTGTGGAAATATAAATATATAAATTATGAGAGTGTTCAAATGGTGGGGGGAGAATACTTTGTCTACAAAACAGAGGACTTCTTTTCCAGGGGGTTAGATAAGCTGCCAGAATGCTGGCAGACAGTTGTAATTTTCAAAGGACATCATACTTTAGATTAATCTTAAATAAAAAGTGAAAAAATTGGATTTTTTTCTTCAGAAAAAAGGGCAAAACTTTCCTTTACACTCAATGGATATATTTATATACAAGATCCTATGCTAATTTTCAAAAAAATTGAAATAGATACCAAATTAGAAAATATTTTTGTAGTTTTACTAAAAAAAACTTCGTGTTCGCTCTCTCCTTCATATTTAATATCAAATTTCAAGTTACCTAATTTGCAGTAAGATCAAATTTATTCAGTGGATATATTTCTGTAAATATACTTAGAAGGAAACGGTAGGGAAAAAAAGAGATCGTTCCACACACTCTTGAAAAATTACTCAACAAGAAAAATAATCTGGTGGCATTATTTGAACGTAGCAATGTTTGAAAAATATGCTTAAGAAATATTTTAAAAAGGCCATGGATAATTCAAATAAGAATAAATAAATCAGTTAACAAAAATATATATTTAACACGTTTTGAAGTAGATAATTTTAAAATGTTTTTAAGTATTACTTTTTAAAAGTCAAGCACACACACATGAACATTGAAGTAAATCATCACATATTCTAATAAGCTGTGTATTGTGTAAATATATACATAATGAGCTCGAACTTCCCGAAAGTCAGTTTTCACGAGACCCTTAATTATTTCAGTTTAGCTAATGCCCTAATTAAATTTCCAGTAATGAGCACCAACTATGGTTATAAGGTTGCAGCGATTTTCGGTCCTTTGATTATGATCTAATATTTTATAATGGCATATACCTTTAACAAATTATATTTTGGTTACAATTATTAAATTTTATTACTAAACGTTGCTTTTATCGATCATTTAGAAGGGATATATGTACGTACTGCAATAACAAATTTTAAAAACATCGCGAACAGATCATAACATTCTTTCACAACTTATTAAGAAATTTATATGTTCACCCAATGTATAAACAAGTGAAAAAAATATAAGCTCTTTCAGGTAAATTGTCCAATATTGATGATTGCTGTTCCAATAATTTTTCCCGCTTGAGTTTAATTTGATACTGTTCTAATTTATGGTAAATCATTTCGATAAGAATTCGAGGGGTTATTGTCACGAGTTTGGCCTGCGTTGCTCCAATCCAGTCGGGAACTCAAGTTCAGTGGGATCCTGATTTAACGAATGCATCGGGACCAAACATTTTGTTCGTTAAATCAGGGTTATTCGTTTTTTCGGGGTCCAAACAAAATCAAATTTTTTGCCCTAACCTTTTGGAAATTCTATGATAAGCAACTACATAAAAAATATCCACATCTAGATATTACACGCTTTTTATTCAACAGCTAAAAATACTATTAATGAATTATTACACACCAGTTAATTGGAAATTTTAAAACACTGACTAATAGAAATGGTTGATAATCTTTTTGATTCCTCACTCGAAAAAGTTCTTTTGTCGACTTTATGCAGAGAAGAAAAAACTGCTTCATTTATACAATCTGTTGCATGAGGTAGGTTTTCACAGTTTCCAAACAACTCAGAGCATTGGAAAACGTAACAGTTTTGATAAGTTTCATTATCAGTTTATGCATCAGAAACGCTATTCATTGGCTCCGACAAATCAACGATTTCCTGAACTTCAGTTGCACAGATAGGCAGTCCATCCTCCAATGTAACATAATCGTTAAGATCTTAAAATATTCCTTTCGTTGTGGAGTGGAAGGATATAGGAAGGGAGTTTCTTGTCGTATTCAAAACTCACACAATAGGTTGCACTCGTGAATCATCTACACCCTTTCCCGTCGAAATTTTATACTTAAAGAAAAATCTTTTTTTGTTATCCCTTACAAAAATAACAATATGAAACAAAATCTAATTTTTTAATACAAATTGTGATAGCGGTTGGTTTCTGCTTACATCTGAACCCCCTTATCTACTTGTAAACCCGGCTAAGTGTGTGGGAGAAACTGAATGATCCCCCACAGACATGATTTCAATCTAATCAATTTATTATTTCCAAATATCAATCAGAAACAATAACAATCAATTTAAAGTAGGTGATTAAACAGTAGAGCGCAGAGGTGAGATTCTATAACACGGGGTACTACTACAGACCCTCAACTGAATCTAAGATAGCTTAAATACGCTCAAATATAACTACGTCGCACACTAATAAGCTAACTTCTACTTAATCAAGCGCACAATACCTGTACTTTTTATGAATCAGATCCTACACTGGAAACTTGCAGGTGATCTCTCTCGGCTTGATCAATATCATTGGATCCACGCTCTGAAATCTTTTTCCTGGACAACTCCAAGACCTCTAACTAATTCCACTCTCTTTCAATCTTCAACTAACAGCTAACGCGCAGACTCTATGTTAACTACTATTTGCCAACTCCAATGTATCAACTCACAAACTCGCGAAAACAGAATTTATATAATATACTTCATTTACATAATCACGCTTCCTTACTCGGTGAAAGTTGATTGAAATAAATATTTTCCTACAAGAATCATGGATGGATTAGTAGAACCGCGTGTAGAACCGTCACAAAATTAATAAAAATTTCAGCAGTTGAGAATTCTTTAATTTAAGGTTTATTATTCTTTAAATAGGGGGTTTTGCCTTAATTTTAATCGGAAAAAGAGAAAAAATTCGTTAAATCACGAAACATGTTAAATAGGGATTCGTTAAATCGGAGTCCGACTGTACGAATTGAAACTAAAGAGCCTTCAATTAACTAGGCTGGTGCCCATAAAATCAGCCAAAGCTCGAAGTTTCTTGTGTTGGTGTGGGGTGGAAATAAGATGATTAGTTAGCCAACTCCGGTTTTATTCTCGGCACTTGATCATGGTTCAAAATTATGCGGTCCTTCGCCATTAGCTCTCGTATTGCTTTTAAGAGAACACAGTACGATTCAAATGATGAAAATTGGTTAAAAAATCATATCTTATTTTTTTTAGGCTAAATTATATTTTATATACTTAACAATAATGTCCCAAAATTTGTAAATTTTATGTATAAAAAATGCAGAATTATGATGACTTTTATGTTCATTTCTATTCACATCCCTATGACAAATCAAAACTTTAAACAGACTTATCTCGGAAAGATAAAATAACTAGTTTGCCTTGATTTAAAATGCTAAGGCTTTTTTTCTATTGTGCCAAATGCTTAAATATTTTTCTCTAACTATTGCCAATTGTACTTGTAACAAAAGTAAGAGTACGCATTTTTAAATCAAAGCAATACTTATATATTAAAAATAATTGAATTTAGAATGTATGCATTTTTATGGAATTTTCAATTAGCATTCAAAGATCTGTTGTACGAATGCCAATCGTGTTATCACAAAACCCATACCATCTTTTGTTATACATAGTTTGACGTACTTGTAAATCAAACTTCATGTGTGTACGGCGATTTTTGTTAAAGGAGTAGCATATTTTAAAATCACTTCAAAAATTTTAATTTTTTTTAAAAAAATTAAATGGTTAACTTTTTATGAAATTTCGAGCACAAAATTTGTTTTACGTAATATATACACATAGGAAGCAACCAAAAAAATTTTCGAATCATTAAACTAAAAATTTTTGTGTAAATTGTACCAAATGTTTATACTTAAACGTAATGTTGATAATTACCAGCAAGTCATAATAAGATTGAAACGTAGCATTCTTTTGTTGTGGAACTTACTGATGTTAGCAATAAATTAAGGAAGATAGAGAGAGAGAGTACTTTTAATAAAATATTCTTATTAAAAAATATTGCTAGGTAAAGTAATATTTTGACGTGATTTCGGATCAAAATATCCCGAAAAGTCCCAATAAATCTTATTCAGTAAATGAATTAGATCATTTTTAAAAAACATTTGTGGTAAATTAATAAGGATTTGTACGTCAAAACTATTTATTATCTTTCCTCTTCATCCAATTTTCACATTCAAAAAAAGTCTGATAAAATTTTATATCAATGGGCAACGAATTGACGAAAAAACAAGATATGAATCTAGGTTAGCTCCATCAAGCTAATCTACCGATATTAATCCTTAGCTTCTTATCAGAAGTGGTTAATATTCTCTGTGCTTATATTGATGGAAAGATGTTTGATATCCCAACGTATGAGGAGAAATGGTATACAGATAATCTCTACAGAAAGCGGAATTAGTCTTTATCGATAGAGGAAACGGAATAATCACTTTAGATGGGATATGGTAGCTTCCATCTATTATCTTCTATTTCCAAATTGCGACCAAGCCTACATTAATCAGTGATCTCTTTGACCTTATTTATTTAAAAATAAATGTAATTCTGAATTAGCTGACCAACAAGTATAATAAGAATCTCATTTATAATAAATAAATGGTGTTTTTTTTTCGATATATTTTTTTTTAAATAGAAAACAATTAAATAGTAATTGACAAAATATTTGAAGGGAAAAAAAGTACGGTATTATGTAATGAATAATTGTTTTAAACCAAAGTAGCAAATTTAAAGTGATATGTTTATGAAACGTAATTTTTAGATACAAAGGATTAGACACTTATTTTTTTCAATTAAAACTTTTTTTAAAAAAGTTTTATCATATTATATTGTAAATTTATGTTTTAATTTACAATCATTAATAGTTATTTTAATGCACTGGTTAATTTTTTAAGCATGTATTAAATGCAAGTTTGAAAAAAATAAATGCTCTCACACAAATAATTCAAATGTATTTACAGTGGCTCTCAAAAGTGTTCGTACACTTGAAATTTTTTATAAAAATAAAAATAATTGGAATTGGAATTTTCTTTATAATATTTGCAACTTGTTCTTATTGGAATAACATAATCAACTTTTAAAATATAACTATTTTTGTGAAAAATTAACAATCAAAAAACTATTAAAAAATTACGCCACAAGTCTTTATACACTTAAAAAAAGATCTCGACATAGTTTTAACTATTGTATTTTTTCCCTTAAATTAGTACTTCGTGGGATATCTTTTAGCATCCACAACGACTTTTAAGCGTCTTAGTATAGATTTCATCTTTTTTTTTTTTTTTTTTTTTTTTTTTTGTAAATCTTCTTTGATTGTTTTTAGTTCACATTTTGTTTTGATAAGTCATGTTTTCTTACTCTAACTTCAAATTCTCATCAATTATGCTCTACTAGACTTAAATCAGGTGATTGAGAAAATATTTTTAGAATTTGAGGACGGTTACAGAGACATCAGTGGCGTACTTTGAAAGCAGTGCGTTTGGCACCATTAGGTTGTTAAAAATGAAGTCGTCTCCGATATCTAAATTTTGGGCGGATTATTTCAAGTTGTTTCTTAAAATATTTAAATAGAGTTATAATGATTCACAACGACATCAATAGATACAATCCTGAAGCTGATGTACACCACCAAACAAGAATACCTCCACCATGCTTCACAGTTCCAACTAAATCCTTGTGATTAAATTTCAGGAAATTGGTGCGGTCGAAAGAAAATTCAATACTTTTGGTTCCGATGGGCGTATGATAGTTTGAAGATGAAAACACGAGGAAAAATTCCAATAATTTGAAGTTAGAATAAGAAGACATGACTTATATCAAAATAAAAGTGAACTAAAAACAATCACAGAAGAATGGAGAAACATTGATGCAGAAATCACTAAAAAAATGATGAAATCTATATCAATACGTTTAAAAGTTGTTGTGGACTCTAAAAGATATCCTACTAAGAAAAAAATGCAATATTTAAAAGTATGATCTTCAATAAAATGTGGATTTTAAAATATCCAGAAATCTCAACCAGACAAAATATTCTACCAGTAAAATGTCTTAAGTCAAGCAAAATTTTTACATATATATCTTCAAATTGTTAATATCATTTAAAGTTTTTAATTGCTTCCAAACTATTATAAAATAAAGTAAAATAGAAAACTTATTAATTAAAAAAAATTAAGGATGCTAAGTTAAAATTTTGCTTTTAATGAAGAAATACAATTTAGATAGATAATTTGATTAGTTAGTTTGATATTAAACTATCATAGTTTTCCATTCCAAGAATTATTTTTTATTACTTTAATGTAATTCTCTAGCAGACAAAATTCAAGATTCTTACCGTCTAAAAATATTTATTACAGAACAAATTCATAATTAGCGAACATCTTAAATGAGCAATAACTACCAGCAAACATATTTTTCTTGCGTTTACAAACCAAATATTTATGTTTCTAATAATTTTTCCAGCGTTCCATATGCAAAGCATATCGAAAATTAACGATTTTATTGGTATGGATATTTTAATACATTCCAGTAGATAGCTAAAGGAGCAATTAAATTTTAAGTTGTGACTTTTGCGATAATGAATTAAATTTAAATTTAAACCCCTTTTCGACGACACAGCGCTTATAAAAACAGCCCCAACTAGTCAACCCTGTATTGCAAGGATCTACAAAATGAAATTTTACACCGCCGAAAGCGTATCCTACTATAATCTAACTTTCTAGATCTCATCTTGAATGGCAGATTGAGGTTAGGAATCGGAAATGAAAATCTTCGGATTGCTGGCAACTCTAAGAGACATCATAACAGTCGCCGAAAGACCCTTGGGCCCTTTAATTTCCATCCAATCATTTGCCATCCATAGCCCCCGGTCTTCTACCCTTATTGCTCAAGTTCTGGGTCCATCCACATTGCAAGGCACAGGAAATGGAAAACGGTTTCTGTAGCCCGTGCAACGAGATTATTTCGGAAGTTTTACTCCAATGGCATTCGCCTGAATTAATAAGATCAGGAGTGGAAGGGAAGGGCTAACTTTTAGCGCGTTTCTGACTTTTAATTAAATCGGACTGGCAACCGAGGGAGACGGATTTTCTCCGGGTTCAGAAATGGGCCGGAAAATTATCTCCTTTCTATCGTGCCCTTGATTGACGCTCCCTTAACGTGTTGACGCCTTTAGTGGGGTGAAATGTAGGAAAGCTGGAACTTAATATAAATTATTTTCGCGTAAAAAGGTTATTTTTTTTAAGGGTGAGCGCGTTTCTTCTACCCCCGTTAAAAATATTTTTTAGATTTTGTTTAAAGGAAATGAGACTTCGTATTTGAAATCAGAATCCTGGAGATTCCCCCCCCCCCTTTTTCTAAGATTAAAAAAAAAGCTCGAAGTTAGAAAGAAGAACCGTAGAGAAAAAGGCAACTTGTTTGGGTGTGATATATATTCACCAGTTGAGCATTCATGTATCACGAACAATTCGATCGATGAAGTTTCTTTGATGCGAAAACCATCGATTTTCTTATTAAGGAAGTGACACACAATTCGTGTTTTAAAATTTCTGACTCTGTTTGAGTTCTGTGGATAAAAATTAAATCTATGTTATGTTCTGGTGCTTTTTTCTCTCGTCTTAATATATTTAAATCCGTATTTGAAAAAAAATTTTAATTAATTTTTATTTTGATATCGATAAATTTAGATGTCTTTAGACATTACACAATAAAAAAAATTATAATTCAGTGAAGAAAACACTCACTAGCAGGGCATTTTGTATATAAGGAAGTATATTATATTTTAAGGAATCAGTTGTATCAAATCTAATAAAATATCGATGTAGTAAAAAATTCATTTTCTTTATATCAGTTGTTTTGTTAGATCCTTATATTTAGAAAATAGCAGTAAAGAACAATTCGATTAGCGCGCTATATTCATTTCTAACTTCATTAATGAGGAAAATTTTATACCTCTACTGCAGCTAAAACAAATACGCAAATGACGGTGAACTATTAACACTATTACTATAGATATAGTTTCTTTTAATGGAATGTGAAGCATATTTAATCCCTAATATTGTCATATTCGGTAACTCAATTATGATACTTGAAATTCTTCTGATATGATGGTCTATAAAAAATAATTCAGAGCAAGGTTAGAGAATCCCTTGCCATTAAATGGCTCACATTATTCCTCACTTAATTCTTTATATAAAATTTTCATAAAAAGATTTTTATATTGATTAGTGATAGGGATTCGTCATCAAAATTAATATTACTTGAATACTAACCATAAGTGTAAATAGTAAATTTTTTTTCTCTCTCTCTCTTTGGTGTTTACTAACATTTATTTAGACACTATCTTTGCTAAACCATTTTTACGCTGTTATATGATTAGATTGTACGTTAGCTTAATATGACCTGTAAAATTATTTAGAATTTAATAATTTTGAAATGAATGTGCATATTCATAGCCTTTGTATAAAAAATAATGAATAATTTTACGTGTATCTGATTTTAAATTTCTTGCAAGGGGATAATAAAGGGGCTTACAAAGTAGCTTAAGGGGCGACTACTTGCAACAACTTTTTTTTTTTGAAAAAAATGGAGATATCGGGATTTTTTGTTATTTTTAGATTTGGGTTCAATATATTTTAAGAAAAATATGCTAAAATTCAGAAGAGAAAAAAAAATTATTATTACTAAAATGGAAAAAATGGGTAAAAATTTACAAAAAATAAAAGTTGCCCATTCTGTACCAAAAGGTTATGAACAAATTTTCAATTTTTCAATTATGCTATGTTATTCATTTTTGAAATGACCTGCAGGATAAGAGATATTCTAGAGCACTTTATCTTGGTTATTATATGAAATTGCTTAAAAATAAGTGATTATATTCTCATAAGCGACTGTAAATTTTGTAATAAAACAGTGATTGGTAAATCTGAAGTTTAAAGAACTTCTACTATTATACAAAACCTATACAAAAAATTTCAGTTAATTATTTTCAAAACTTTTTGAGCTATCGCTGTTCCCGTTTCAGCATTCCGAAAGAAAAAAAACACATTTCGAGTAAAACGCGTTTTAAAGCATGGCATCTTATTTAAAGTAATTTAAAGTCTTGCCACTTTTGTCAGTTGACATGCAGTTTGAAATTCCCTGTTTTTCGGAGAATAAGTATGGGAATAGTGCAGCCTCTGACAATAAAGATCGGTGAATGAAGTCAGAACGGTCGATCTGGCAACACTGGCGAAACAAAACGCTGTACATGCATAGCGGTAGGTATTGACCATCTGCTCCCACCATTGTTCAGTTGAGAATCACTTGTGTTCCGTGTAAGACTTGTTTTACAAACAGTTTGTTTAGTACGTTGGTTCTTAACTGAGAACAGGGAAATGAACGAACGAAAGATCTATTTAAAGTTATGTTTTAAGATTGGCAAGACAACGACGGAAACTTGTTTGATGCTGGTTCGTGTTTATGAAGATCATGCTCTGTTCATGAAGTGTCCGTACGAGTGATTCGCCCATTTTCGAGAAGGCCGGGAAAGTGTTTCTGGCAAACCCTATAGCGAAAAACCGGCCATCTATGTCAGTGACGAAAACATTGAGAAAGTGAATAAAGTATTCACAAAAGATCGTCGATTTACTGCGCGCATGATAGCTGGACGATGAATGCTGTAAGGTACGTTGAAACTTTGACCCGTTTTATGAAATGTCTACGCAGAGTACGACCCCAGTATGCACAAGGTTCATGGGTTTTTGTTCCCGACAATGCTCGCCCTTACACAACCAATATAATCAAACAATTCCTGGGAAAAAAGGGTGTGGTGCAAATTGAACATCCACCATTCTCGCCAGATCTCAATCCTCCAGACTTCTTACTATTTCCACGACTCAAACTCGCTTTAAAAGGAAATAGATTTGACGATATTTCTGGCATCCAACGAAACGTAACGAAATTTCTGAACTCCATCTCAAAAGAAGACTCCTTGCAAAGTTTCTAGGACATGTGTATAGCAGATCTCAGTTGTGAATAGTTATGGGAGGCGACTGTTTCGAAGGACAATAAGGTAACTTTTGTTAATATTTCCTCTACGTTAATATTACAGAACTATTTGCCGAACTTCATAGTCAGAGGTTGTATTTGACCATTAAAATTATTCGGATCATTATCTTACTAAGACTGACCCAAGAAAGAAACGAGGCCCCCACCGAGGGCGGGTGTACGAGAGAGGGGTTTGAGCCCCGAAACACCACCTTTGTGTACACCTTTACCTCTATAAGAGCTAAAAAAAACTCCTCTAAAACACAATACTGAATTTTTTCGTAAAATAACCTTTAATGTTCTGTTTCTTCGGTTTTTATCAGCGTGCTTTTATTCACATTCCTTAATTTAAAAATGTTCGTAAGGGATTTGCTTAACATCAGTTGATTTTAGAAAAACAGAAAATAGTGTTCAAATTTAAGATTTAAAAATTACCCTAAATCTTTAAATGACCATAAACAAATAAAAGACGCTTACTTATATTTAAAACTTTCGCATTTTCAACTTTAATTGAATGTATTATAGCAGTGATTCCCAATGTGGTCCATATAGACTCATAGGGGTCCACGCGAGTGAAAAAATAATTTGGGGGTCCATGAGGTATAAATTGAGGTCTATGATATTGGTTCTCATTAAACCAGAAAAAATTAAATTTGATCTACTGGAAACCAGATTTTACCAATTTAACATTTACTAAATTTAGTGAGGTTAGTTTGTGGTTACTAGGTGACAACATAAGTTTTTTTATACAAGGACCATTTCAGCATTTCTTTCCAAAATTAAGCTAAAGAAGTATAATATTGGACGTCGCGAATTTTCTCAATTTGTCACAGTCTGTCAGCACATTTTGACCTGCGTTTAAGTTTTAAATGCCCTTGCTCAGATTTTGAAACTAGGTTTGAGTTTGTTTTTTTATAGTAATACAGCAGTAGATACTAGTCAATAGTCACTTTGAAAAAAAAATTTGTCATATTGCAATAGGAACTGATTAGAATAGGTCCCAATGAAGAGCTTAAAATAAAGTGCAGGCAATTTTGGCTTTAAAAAGACATATCTGATATTTGTCACAAATTATGGAATATCGTGCGAAAATTTTTAATTGTTTTTCCTTGTGAGAGGGAGTTTCACTGAGTTTGCCAATCTCAAAAACAAAAAAAGAAAGGAAAAGAAAAAAGAAGCGGACAATTACTAACAAAGGAAGGTTAGGGTTAAACCTGACAAGAGATTGATATTAAATGTTGAAAATTTGTTATTGAAGCACCAGATTCATCCCTCCCTTTAAAAGCATTTGTTTGCTGTTCAGTTGTTTTGTGTAAAAGTTATTTTATGTATTGGTTTGATTTTAATTTTAATTCATTAACATGCACTTAAGTTTTAAACGCAGAACTATACTTCATTACAGTTAGCAATTTAATTTTTTGAAGGTAGTAGCACCAACTATCAAAAAGACATTCAAGTTGATAAATTTGCAAAAATTTAATATTAGAGAGGTAGGCAGGGGTCTACCCGAAACCGAAAAACATGGCAAGGGGTCTATGAGACAAAAAAGTTTGGGAACCTCTATATTATAGGATATTTCGAAAACAGAAATGATTCCTCAATGCATAAAACAATAATTCTTTTCTTCATAATATCCAAGAATTCATCTGCAAACTGTTATAACAATACGTTAATAGAAAAACACACTTAACATTGAGATTTCTTCTATTTTAAATCAAATTCAGTTTTAAATTAAAGAAGAAAAAAATTATTTTTTTTTTAGAAAAATTTCCTCTTTTAAAATTATTTTCAGATATTTATCTGGAATGAATCAAATGTTTAACTTGGAATTACTTTTACACTCGATTTCAAAGGCTTTACTGAATTACTGAAAAACATATTCTATCAGATGATGACTAATGGGTTGTGTTTGAATCAATGCTCGCACCGATCAAGACTCCCTCACAGTCTTTTTGCTGTCCCTTTCTTGAAAAGAATAAATTACTATTTATTCACTGATCTGTTAGTTGCTTTTTTATCTTGTTGATCGCTTATTTATTGCTCGAAATATTCTCTTTTAAATATAAAGAGAGCGAGGATTAAAAGAAAAAAGGAAAATTGAAATGATGGATTCGGAACATTTCAAATGGTGACGCTTAAACATTACTTAACACTTCGAAAATTGATAGCATGGAACTTTTAATTCAATTCGGGAAAAAAATTTTATTTCGTTTCGCTTAGAATTTTTTGCAGTCTTTGGAAGAAAAATTGGATTCTGGACCTTTTACGGAAAAAAAAAAGTATTTTCGATGAGATTATTTTTGCGATTTTTTAAGAACTTATTTCAGAAATGTTTCTACGCATCTTTTTGAATATCTCATTATGTATATATTTTTATAAAAAAAATTTTTTTTTTTAAAAATAGACTCTACCAAGCAGCTTTTAAGATTTCTTTCTAGAAGTTGTCTCTCAATATTTGTTCAGAAAATAAAGTTAAACTATTTATTTTAAGCTAAAGGAGGTGGTGTAATTATGTTCTTTAAAAATGTTTAATATAAAATTTTCATTTATATTGTCTATATTTTACCTAAAATTTCTAATTTACGAAATTGAATGTTTAAATGACAAAAGAATTTCGTGTACAAGATTTTTACTAGCTGTATGTTCTGATATTATTTTCGTTTTACGATTAAACAACGAAAATAAAAATGTTCGTCTCAAACTTTTTTGAAAATGCCTTGAAAATAATAGACTTCAGGAAAATTTTATTTTTGTCGCTGAACAGAAATCCAGTACTATATGCAGAAATATTTAATGTTATATTCTAAATTCTGCTATAATGTTTAATTTTTAATTACACATTTTTCCTTCGTTTAATGTACTTTAAAGATTATCTAATACGTGCCGATATGATAAAAATCGTAAATAAGTTACGATATTTCGATTTGGAATCAGTTCGATTATTAAAATTGAAAACAATTAAGTTCTAAAAAATATTGTTACGTAGATCGGGGTTCGAGGATTTTATGCAAAATCAGTCGTAAATAACAAGGCAATTCTTTAAGAGCGATGAGTATTTATTGTCGTAAATCAATCCTTAAAAATACAGGATTTAACAGCCAAATTCGTGGAATAAATATCAGAAAGATTTCACACCTTCAACAGCACTCAGACACAATTGTCAGTGTCTAACATACACGTACATAAAAGATTATCCACAATCACCACTCGTAATATTGAACAGTCGAGCTAATCGCTAGTTCTCACGGTCAAGACAAGCTTACTAATCGCTAGTCAAAACCAGACTTTCTGTTGCGGCTAGTATCGCTCTATTTATAGCGGTGGCCGAAACTTCTCGAAAAAGATGTGCTCGCGTCATAGATCGTGAAATTAGTGGATTTCTCCACTAATTTCTAGAAGAATCCAGAGGGTCCTGAACTCGCCAACATGATCGCCAAAGTCGCCTACTTGATCGCCAAAAATTATGCCAACTTGGCTCTATCGCCAATATTTCGCCAAGTTCCCATTGAATCGCCATTATAACGAAAGGGACGGCGTTGCTTGTGGATATTACAATTTTAACATAAAATAAATATAGCATAGAGTAATATAAATGCATTGCACATCCAAATACAAATTATTTACATTATTTTATACAAAATTCGTAACAATATTCTTCATTAAGGCTTCCAGATTAATCATTTTAACTCATTTAGTTTAAATTTTCATAAATATTTTTGGTTATTTGTTTTGCTGTAGGAAAACATTTATTTTCTATCAATAATATTGTTGCGTAGATCGGGATTCGTCGATTTTATGCAATCAGTATAAAAAAACAAAAATTCCTTAAGAGCGATGAAATTTGTGGTAGATAAGCAATCCCGTAAAGTACAGAATGTAGCAGCGAAATTCGCAAAATAAATCCCATGTCTTTACACCTTCTACAGCGCTCAGACACAACTATCAATGTCTAAAAGTATAAGTATGTAAAGTTTTATCGCTAGTGGGTTCTTCAACAGTCAAAGTGATAATGATTCAGTTTGAACGGGCGTTGTAATGTGGGCATCCTGACTGTGAAACAGTCCTCAGTCTCATATCCTGGTTGGCTTTGATGTTGGGCATGGCGATGGTGGGTTTTTTCTTTCTGCTTAAAAAGAATCATGGCTATTGGCTGAGACGATGGCATCCGGGAGACGTGGCTATGATACTTCATCTCAGTGCAGTAGAGATGAAATTTTTGGCATGAGTGAGAGCTTAGAGCTTGCTCTCTGATTGGTCGGTGGTAGCGTGATCATAGACTCCAATTGGCTGCCCTGAGGGCTAGGAATAGAGAGAGTGGGAGGTGCTTGTCCAGTGGGGTAGGTAAAGTTTAATATGAGGAAATTTAAAAAGGAAAAATGATATTTGAATTTACTGAGATGCAATAATAAAGATTATTGCGAGAATAAAAACAATTAAGGAGGGTTGTAAGAATCGAGAAGTATTCTTCTCGGTCTTTTGGTATTTATATTGGGATCGTATGGGATTAAGTTTAGCATATTATCGTTATTTGTTTCTGGGAGAGCATTAAAGAAGTTAATTGCAATTTTCTGAATATGAGATTTAAAGCTGCTGATTTTTAAGGCATTCCGTATGTCGTCATTGCTCATATCTAGTAGCTCTGACAATCATACGTATGTAAGAATTTTGTACAGTATCTGGAATTTTAATATTGGGAGGATTCAGTTTCAGCGAGTGACTCCTATTTATAGGCTGCACGGATCTTTCACAGAAGATCCGCTTACGTCATACATAATGATATTAATATATTTCTCTAGTTTTTTTCCAGAAGCATCCATATGATAGCCGAGCTATTAAAAATGGTCGACAACAAGCCAAAGTGGTCGCCAAATTGATGCCTACTTGGCTGTACTGACAATACTTCATCAAGTTTCGATTGGAACTGCATTATAATGTAAGGGGGCAGCGTTGTTTGCGAATATTACAATTTTTATCATAAAATAAATACAACAGAAAGTAATATTAACGTACTAAACATCCAGACATAAATTATTTACACTATTTTAAGCATTCATTACACAAAATACATTCGCCTCAGGGGGCTCACCTTCTTTAGGTGAGAACGGGTGTCACAATCCCGAGGTGCCCTAGTGATATTTTCCTTTTCCCACGGGGTTTACTGTCTTTGGTAAACACGGGCTTCACGAACACGGGGTACCCTAGTGATCCTTCTCGATTTTCGACCCTCTTTCTTGTCATTCAATTCATTATTTCTTTCTCTTCCCGTCTAGACCACAGATATTAAAACAAATGTTTGGCGCAGTATAGCCGAAATCGGCTCTTGCGCCAATAAACCCCAAAATCACTCACTCACTTACACAAAATACATAACAGTATGAAATGTTTTTTATTAAAATGAAATAAAGAAACGTAATTAACAAATACTGTGCTAAAATAGGTAAATCTAGTTTTCTTGATTTGATTGGATTTAATTTGCACTACTCCATTTTAAAAAACCAAGAAAAATATTTCATTATTCCTAAGGAGAATGTTGCCGGTAATATTCAGAGAATTCCAGAGTAAAAGGATTAACAAAATTGTTGCAAATCTATTTGGCGTGGCTTGCAGTAAATAATCATTGTGTTCAACAAATTGCATTTTTTAAACGCGAAATGCTATAGCTAGACTCAATAGCTCTTCATTGGTAATAAAATAACGATATATATTTATGAATTTAGAGACTGTTTAGATATTTTTTGTGCAAGAAGAAAATGCAGAGCTTTTTAGAGCCATACAAATTTATTCTTTCAATAATGGTTTCTTCAACGGAGTATCGTTAAAATTAGTCGTAAACTTAAAAAAAAAAGTTCAAAATGAAATATTAAGTAGAATTAGTGTAAGTGTTATTAAATGTAAGTTAATGTTAATTAATAAATGAGCTTAATTTAAATATTGAAAATTAGACGATATATGGATAAAATGGTATAATTGTATGCTCGTCTTTAAACGATTTTAACTAGCTTTACATTTATAAAATTTATGTTGAGACAATATGTATAAAAATTGCCTCAAATTCAATGACGTAACGGAGAGTATTAGGGCCCAAAATCTACAAAATCAGGTTTTATGCCCCGAGCCATACTTAGCATCAGTCAGGCCCCTTAGAACCCTGGGCCTATTGCAATGCGGAAGTTGAGGCAGTGTACGTTACGTCACTGCTGAAATTTATGAATGGGAACAAAATATGTATTTTTTTAATAATGGTTTTATTAAAATGTTTTTCCATGCAGTGAATTAAATGTCACAGTAAATATTAATTTGTTTGTACATATAAAAAAATGAATTCATGTCATGCATAGATGATTTGGTTGTATGAAAATATTGAATAGAAACAAAAGAATAAAAAATGCCTCTGTCTCACCTAAGTTTGAGACAGATGTATACACAAGGTTAGGTTTGGGAGTTTAAGTCTTTCCCAAACGCTAAGAGATTTTTAATTTTTAGCATAATGATTACGCCCCTGCGCTTTCATTTACTTGATATTTAAAATATAAGCCCCTCCCATAAAAGTAGTCTGTGTAAGCCACTGGCTTGATGTCTAATTTTTTTTGTGCTCCTAGAAATTTGCTTAGATGATTTGTGTAATTTTTTAAAATTTATACTAGCTTTTTGTGTTTCCACCCTTTTTCTTGATATACCTTTTGCTACAACAAAAAAACCAGGCAAGATCATTTCCGAAATGAAGGTACGGCCCTGCGTTTCCGTTCAAACTGTTGCTAAGACGGCCCTTTTGAAGAGAGACGAAGGGCAGGGGGGCTCTGACAAACATTTCCTCCCCGTTGTCTGCTACGGCTCTCCTCCAATCGACAACACGCTTCCTTAGCAACCCCCTCCCACCCCGTGCTCATCTCCTGTGGTCATTTTCCTTTCTTCTTTCCAAAGTGCCGGTCAGGCACACAATCGATTAATTTAGCAGTTTACTAGTGACATACGTGGCAAATATTGTTTTCGGGCTCGCTTTATTGGGCCTCCCTTCCACAGATTCCGGGTACTTTTGCCGGGGTCTTTTATTGCATTTTCTGGCCAGGTTGTATTTTGCGATTGTGCCTTTACAGCGAGTCGTAAAAGTTGGGATGTCAACAAAATAAGTTTTCGATCTCTTCCATGGAAGTGTCCTTAGTTAATCTATGGTGCATTTTAGGAAGAAACATAGTTGAAGCCTAGATTGGGAGGGGACTTTTTGTTTCCTTTCCAAAATGAAGACCAATGTCGAATAGAATATCTCAGCCGGGATAGAAGTAAATGAATTTGTTTTCAAGGGAAGGGGGTGAAAATCATTTCATTGTCGTGGGTAGGTCTTATTTAACTCAAAAACGAATCTTGAGAGCAGGAGAAAGGCACACCCCTAAGGACTGTCACAGCTCTATTACATAAAAAATATTTGATTATTTTTGCTTTTGGGGGGAAAAAATTTTAAGATTTTTGCAATTACTTGTATTTTATCAGTTTGCATGACTTACTTGATGCTTAGTTTTTACTCTTTCAAACTTCTGCCCTAAATCTCTTAAACCAATATTTTCAATTTTAGCTGCATAAATTACGTCAACTTTTTATTTTAATGTTGAATCTTTTTCGTTTTTGAAGCTGTGCTGGATCACGTACGTAAAAAGAGTACACAAGTACTAAACTATATTTCTTTTTGCTTTCTAGTTCTAGAGAACAGTTTTTCAAACTTTTTTGTCTCATAGACCCCTTGCCATGTTTTTCGGTTTGGGGTAGACACCTGCTTAACTCATATTGAATTTTTGCAAATTTATCAACTTAAATCTCTTTTTGATGGCTGGTACTACTACTTTAAAAGATTTAAATTTCTAACTGTAAGGAAGTATAGTGTTTTAAAACTTAAAAAGCACATGTTAATTAAATTAAAAGTTAATTTATACATAAAATGATTATTACATCAAATAACTAAACAACAAACAAATGATTTTAATGGGAGGGATAAATCTGGTGCTACAATAACGAATTTTCAACATTTAGTACTTTGCCAGGTTTAATCTTAAATCTCCTCTGTTAATAGCGTGCAGTTTCTCCCCCCCCCCTTTTTTTGAGATTGGCAACCGCGTTGAAACTCCTTCTCACCAGAAAAAGCACACAACTAAAAACTTTCTCATGATATTCCATAATTCGAGACTAATAACAGGTTTGTCTTTTTAAGGCCAAAATTGCTGACATCCATTTCTGAACTTTAGTTTAAGGTCTTCGTTAGTGCTTATTCCGATCAGCTCCTATTTTAATGTGACATTTTTTTTTCAATGTGACCATATAAATTCATTGCCTACTGTGGTATTACTATAGTCAAATACTTCTCAAACCTAGTTTAGAATCTAAATAAAAGGCATTTAAATGCTGAATGCAGGTGAAAACGTCCTGAGAGGTTGTCTGTGATAAATTGAGAAAATTCGGGACCTCCAGTATTATACTGCTTTTGCTTAATTCTGGAAAGAAATGCTGAAATGGTTCTTGTTTTAATAAAATTTAAGTTGTCACCTTGTAAGTGCAAATTAATCTCATTAAATTTAGTAAATAAATCGGTCTGTTAAATAGGTAAAATTTGTTTTCCCTTGATTAAATTTTCTTATAAAATTAAAGTCACGATCTACTTTAATATGACAGCCACTATACACCTCATGGGCCACCAAGTTATTTATTTACTGACGAGGACCCCTTGCAGATTGTCATAGACCCTTAGATATATATCACTTTGGGAATAGCTGTTCTAGAGCTAAGAATAGTAGCTAGTTTCACTCTATTCACATTGTGTGATTCCTACGTCTTTTCAGGCAGTTCTCTCTCCATTTTTTCTTTCATTGGTTCCCATCTAGAATCACGTTACAACTTGCTAAGATACTAGAATCAGATTACATTTGAAAATATCATTCGAATTGTTAATATTTTTATTATATGTGCTAAATATCTATTCTAAATTAATTCAGTTTTCCAAAGTCAGCTTTTTTACTTCTAATGTGTTGATAAATCCAGAGGGAAAAGAGCCACAACGTCGTGAAATCGCTTCATCATGTATTCTGTTTCGTCAATACACTGAGGTGCCAAACAGATTTTAACTCTGTACTTTTTCTCTTTCTCTCTTCCTTTCTTTTTTTGAGATTAGATTGATTTATTATGCTGTAAATATATTTGATTTGCCTTTTTAAGAGAAAGCATTTGAAAATAGTATTTCACTGAGCACTAACTTGCCTTTGAAACTTTAAAAAGATTACTGACAAAGAGTACTCTTTTTAATTTATTTCTCAACATCTATTTTATTTTCGAAATTTTTCTTTCAGTGTTCCTTCAAGAGAGTGATTTTTAATAAAATGCAAAAACATTAAGGACTATTCAAAGTAAACAAGACCAAATAATTGTTCCTTAAATATAGGTGTCTCGTAAAGAAGATTCTACTATATATATACGACACTCGTACACACATATATAGAAAATTTTTGATTATATCTTTATATACATACACTCAAGAGACAAAACATTATGACCACCCCTACATTTTGCAATGAACTCGCCTGGATGACGTGGAAGGCACGTGATCAAGTGGAAGTGGTATTTAACTGCTGCTGGAGAGTCTGAAGAATCATTCTTTCACTTATTTCTGTGTGTGATGGGAAAGGCTGCGGATCTAAGCGACTTTGATAGAGGGCAGATTGTAATGGTTCGAAGGCTCGGAACAAGTATTTCCGAAACTGCACGACTCGTGGGTTGTTCGCGATCTACAGTTGTTAGTACTTATGCAAAGTGGATGAATGACGGTGAAACCAGCAGTAGACGACAAGGTGTTGGACGTCCACACGCTATCAAAGAAAAAGGTCGTCGGAGACTGTCTCGCATGGTGAAGCAAAACCGGAGTCAGGCAGTAGCTCAGCTGACAGCCCAATACAATGCAGGGCCAAGTAGAATAGTATCGGAGCACATTGTTCAGCGGACAATATTGGATATGGGGCTATGCAGCAAACGTCCCACTCGTGTGCCTTTGCTGACCAAGCGTTATCGCCAACTGCGCCTGCGCTGGGCCCAGGAACATCACGACTGGTCCATGGATGAGTGGGAGAGAGTTGCCTTGTCAGATGAATCACGGTTTGTCATTCATCACGCCGATGGCCGTGTCAGGATACGCAATCTTCCAGGTGAACAGTTGCTCCCTCAATGTACAGTAGGTCATACACAGGCCGGTGGTGGCGGTATTATGCTTTGGGGGACATTCTCTTGAGCGTCTCTGGGATCCATGGTTGTTGTAATTACAGGGTTTCTGAACATCATTGCGGACCAGTTGCACCCTTACATGGCCTCTGTTTTTCCAGCCGGAAATGGAATGTTCCAACAGGACAACGCCCCGTGTCACAAGGCTAAAATTGTGTTGGAGTGGTTCCTGGAACATGATGCTGAATTCCAATTAATGTCCTGTCCGCCTAATGCACCGGATCTCAATCCGATAGAACACATTTGGGATGTCATGGGACGGCAGCTCAGAGTTCAAAAACCACCAATTAGCAATATCTCGGATTTGCGTTACCGTTGCTTAAATATCTAATACAGTCTGTCTCCGGCCATCTACCAAGGACTTATGGCATCCATGCCAAGGCGGATTGAAGCTGTGTTGCGCGTCAAAGGTGGGCCAACTCGTTATTGACAGGTAGTCTTAATGTTTTGGCTCTTGAGTGTGTGTGTGTATATACATATATATATATATATATATTCATCTATTATCTAGTTTTTTTGCATCAATTTCAACATGTGCTCGCAATTAATAGTAGGCTATAATTTTATTATTAGATTGTGTGTTTATTTGTAATAGTTAAATTTCTCTTGATATTCCTTACTTACCCTATGGCCCAGAGTAATAGAAAATGCAGATGAAGGTTGTCTGGCCGCAAAACTTTGCTTAAACCTGCAATCTTGGTTCCTATAGCCAGTAGTTTGCTATAGTAATACTGTGGCTAACATATATACTTCTTCCTATCTTGACTAGTTTTCTTAGGTTTTATAACTATTTTGCATATATTAATTATATACCACACTCGTACACACACACATATATATGACACTCGTACACACACATATATATGAATTATGATAAAACTTGAATATTGGCCTATGATATTTATCTTTTAATATTTTATACAGTTATTAAATAAGTCTTTCTGATACCTAAAAATGCTACTAAACTCATAAAGTAAGTCTCTTCAAACAATTTAAAAACCAGTTCTTCAAAACTACACTTATATCCAAAATTAAGGTCATAAACATGTTTTTCTTCCGAATTTTAAATTTCATAAAGAAAAACTTTTAGAATTTGTATTTTACATATTTTGAAGAACGGACCGTACAATATCAACCTTCATTTTAGGAAAAGGTGTTGTTTAGCGTTAATTTCTGCAGAATAACTGGATTGAGACTCTTTAAGCATTAGAGATTTTTTCCTGCAGTTTTGTGAATATTGCATTAAAACATACAAGTTAGCCTATTACCAGTGGGGATGATTTCTCACAATCGCTTAGATGATTTCTTGAGATGGAGAGCCATTGTCCGGCTTAAAGCTGGCCAGTCTCAATCGGAGGTGGCTCGATCGTTACAAGTTTTCCGAAAGTGGTCTCCCGGCTGTGAAATTAATTCCAAACAAGTGGTACTGTCACCAGGAAGGACAGCCAAGGTCGCCACAGAGCACCAACATCTGCACAGGATCGCTGCTTGGCTTTAAGTGTACGACGACGTAGGTGGACAACGGGTCCTTAGCTTTCTTGTGACCTTGCTACTGTGTCTGGAAGAATTTCCAGGCAAACACTCTACAGCTGTCTTGCAGAGACTGTCCTTTACGCTCAGCGTCCAGTCTTGTGTGTCCATTTGACTGCATCCAACAGGAAATACAGATTACTTGTAAAGCTGAAAACATCAGTCGCTTACACCCCAAGTATGGGAGTCTGCTCTTTTTAGTTATGAGTTGAAATGTACCAAACAAAGAGATTCTCGTCGAGTCTTCATCTGGAGAGAAAGTGGAGAGCTCGCTTTCATCCATCCTACATAACAAAACCTAACAGATTTTGTGGCAAAGGAATCCTTGTGTGTGGCGGCATAATTTTGGGCAGTCGTACACCCTCGTCATTTTCAATACGAGTACTGTCACCTCACAGCTCTGTATGAATGAGATCCTGGAAGCTTATATGAGGTTTTTCTGTGAGCTATGGGCCCGGAATACATTTTTATGGACGAAAATGAGCGACCACACTGAACTCGCATTGTTGATGAATTTCATTAGGAAGGGGATATTCGCTATAGGATGAGTCCTCGAGGTCTCCGGATCTAAATCATATTGAAAATATTTGGGATGGTCTAGAAAAAGCCATTTTTCAGCGTAGCCTCCCTCCCAGGAAATGCTCAAATGGGGACAGCGATAGTTCAAAAAGTTTTGAAAAACTGAAAATTTTTTGTGTTTGTTCTGTATACTAGAAGTGTTTTAGCCTTCAGATCTATCAATCACTGTTTTGTTACAAAATTTACAATCCCTTATACGAATATAATCACTGCTTGTTTAAGCAATTTCATATAATAACTAAGATAAAGTGCTCTAGTTTTTGTAAAAATTTAAAATATCTCTCATCTTGAAGGTCATTTTAAAAATGAATAACATAGCAACGCATCAGAATTGAAAATTTGCTCATAAACTTTTGGTACTATTGTTGACTATTGTTTTATTATTGTTGACTATTGTTTTGACTCGAGGTCCACATTGTGGAAGTGGAGAATACCGAAGGGTCGCACTTTTTCAAAATGATTGCATTTGTTAGTTAACTTTGTACCTCAGAAAAGATATAAATTGTACTAGAAAAATAATTAAATAAAAGGTAAATAAAACAAGGCAGTTTTATTCAATTCAGTTATTGTGCTAATTTCATATAATCTACAGCTGTAAGCACATTTAATTTTAGAATCAGTTTAAATAAATAAATGTACCCTGCCTGACTGTCTTGGCTGGCCACTATTTGCCTACTCCTGATTTAAGGTATAAATCGATGTTAACAGGACATGGTATTTAACTATGAAATATTTAATATGGGAGGGAGAATGAACGTAAGTAAATATATCTTTTGAATACATATTTAAAATTGAATTCTTTATTTATAGAAAATCATTTATTAGCTAAATATTCAGAATAAATGCTTTTCTGTCTCCACCAATGATTTTAAAATCCCAAACAAATTATGTTCCGCATTCTGAAAGATGCACACAGCAAACAAACTCCAAACAGAAATATTGCTTAGAACAAAATTCAATAAGGCCACAATTTTGCTTCGAAAACCTGAAACATTTTCGAGGCAAGAGAAAACAGGAAAAAAATAAGGACTCTTTTGATCTTATCTATCAAACGTATTTGTAGTACGCTTTCATGAGTATACTAGATACGCTCAGGAATCTATTTATATATCGTAAGATATTTCCTACTTTTGAATTCCGCCGAGAGATATTGAATATTTTCTCAAGGTTCTCGTTCGGTATGTGGCTTTTCCCTTTTCAAAAATCTAAGTCATATCAGTAGAGGCCACTTGGAGTGGAAATTCCATATAAATACATTTATTTTACGCTATAATGTAGTTTTTTTTATTTGTATAGTGAATAAATGTAGCACGGTTTCTATTTCAGAAAGGAGTTTGAGAACCAAATCGATTTTAGAATATGGTTTAGCGAATTATTCACTAATAATATTTAACGTTTAAATTAATTATTTGTTAATAATGTATAGCATTATAGCCAATTATTCATTTATGACCTGTAGCGTTTAAAATTCCGTAAAATCCCAACAATGCAATGCTGTCAAGAATAAACCCTTCCAATTTTAGGCTTAATTCGAATTTCAATTTCGCTTTTGATTTTATTCTCGTGTCTCTTTTTCTTACATATTTCATTCTCAGTTGTTTATTTTACACAAATATTGTTACCATTATAGAATATTTCTTCTTATTAAGGATATAACAGAATATCATTGTTTAATTTTCCTTTCTTGATTTGTCTCAGACTGCAGTAGCTCATTACTCTGTATTTCTAGCTTCATGTTCAGCAAAATCAATTATTTCAGTTATGAATCACCAAGTTGAAATAATAGGGAATTATTTTGCGCTAAAAAAACTCAATCTTTTCTCAATCTATGGTGTAATGGAAATGTTAAAAAGTAAAGTACCAGTTCCAGTATCGTCACATATGTTAATCATAAGAATTTAAATTTAAGAATTTATCGCAAAAAAAGAGGAAGAAATATTTTGGTGGGTTTCATGATGTTTGAGAAGTTTCTTCATTTGAAATATTGGAAATTTTTATTAATTTTTACCCAAAATAAATAATAAATATAATAAAAATGCCTTAAGAATACATATTGTACAAACTTAAATCATTGGCTAAATATTATTAAGTTTCCAGGATTATTCTTTGCTCGTTTAGAAAGGTTAGAATTTATATTGATATTTCCTGATGAGTTTTGAAAACAAACATGAAGATACCGTAAAATCCAACGTATAACGCGCATTTTTAACACAAAAAAATCAAAATTACCGGGTGCGTGTTATACGGCGAATATACTTAAAAATTAAAAATTGAAGCTTGAAAGTATAGGTGCGCGTTATACACCGGATTTTATGGTAATGATAAAAATTACAATCCTGACCATTAAACTTGCAACAGCAGGAAAAAAGCAAATAATAAGGAAGAAAACTTTCTTAAATATGCAGGGAGTTCAATGGTATACAGGATTCGAAATTAGTACACAGCTTCCGCATTTAGCGGTTAAAATGGCTCTTGTCTAAATTGGCTTATGTCGAATTGGGCTTATATGAAAGTACTAACAACGATTCCATACTTCTTCAAATTTATACCACATTTCATTAGTCGTAATGGTTAATGAGCAGTGGCGGTTCAGTCTCTTAGTAACCCATGGCCAGTTGTTTTTAATGGAGGAGAGATTTGGAGAAATGTTGGGAAGGGTATTAGTCAAGCACCTTCTGTATCGAGGTAGGTCAAGGTACGACGAGTAACATGTGGTATTGCGTTATCTTGTTGACATTTCCGAGACCTCGAAGACATGGCATGGACATTGGCCTTTAGATCTGAGAAATGGCAGTTCAAATTACCTGCGACGTGAACAAGAGGTGCTCGAGTCATGTACCCAAAGGTTGCCCGTATCGTTAAATCAAGTGCAGAACCGTTATGGTGATATTGAATGCAAGCAAGCCATGTGCGTTCTCTTCTATTCCTCCGGACATGGATATGTCCATTATGAAACTGCACGCAAAACAGACTATTCTGAACAGACGACTTTTAACTACTCCTCATTATCGTTGCGCGTCTCTATGAAGGGAGTACCAAGGGAAGCCGCATCAATGGTCGCCGTTCAGACAATCCTTTGCTGTTCCAGACGTCAACGCACTGTTCATGAGGACACGTATCATGCTGCAAACAAGCCCACTGCCTTGATTCAAGGCCCGTGATGTGGCTGTACGATTCTGCAAAACTGACTCTATAACATTTCTGTACTATCAGGCATTAGTGATGGAAGGCACGTTGAAATTCCGCATAGAGTTCAATGCGACTCTCCTGAACCAGTTGATTCCAAATTTATATGATAGTCATTGAATTCTGACTAATACGAGAAGCAATACCACGGCATGATAATCCACATTAGCGATAAGCTAAGATATTGTACTGGCAGATGTTTTTCCTTATGCGAAGCATAACATGATTTTCTCGTAACCAACCAACATTCAAATGCTATTTCAGAATGTCAACCCGCCCTTAATTTTCCTTTTAAACAGAATTTGAGATGTCGTTTCTCTCTTCTGCAAGTTCATTTGCCCTTAAATGCCCTTCATATCCCAGTATATTTTTCCTTTCATGCGAATTCCACGTTTTTATCATTCTTTCATCATGGTGGGTGTTACAATTCTAATAGACAGCAGACTATATACATATAAATATATATTACTGTTTGAATTGGGACAAAATGGGGAAAATCGAATTTTCCTACACCCTTAGCTTTTTATCATAACATAACTTAAGTAGACTAAAAAATCTCTATATTACTTCGAAGTATGTCCTCCTTTAGCGGAAATGACCTTTTCAACACGTATTGGTTTTGATTCCTCTGGTATTGTACACATGCTTTTTTATTTCATCATTATGGAGCCACACTTGTATAACACTTTTTGTATAATTTGTTCTGTTGTGAAATGATTTTTGAGAATATGCCATAAGTTCTCTATAGGATCTAGGTTTGGTGAATTACTAGGTCCCCAATCAAGCTCTTTTATTTTATTTTCCCGCCTAAAAGTCTAGAAAAATTTCGAAGTGTGTGAAAAGGGACCAAGTCATGCTGAAATGTATCGTCAAATATTTACATGAATGAAAAAATCTACTGTGTAACATTTCTATGTATTTGACAGAATTCATTATGCTTTTAAGAAGAACTAAACTTCCAGTGCCATTTGTTGTGAAAAAATACCAAAACATTTGTTCAGAAGGGTGTTTTACAGTCCATTGGATATGATCTGGTAACAGAGTTTCATCATCAATTCTTCTAACTATACTTGATTCGTATCCGTGGACAAATTAACATGTTTCATGACTGAAAATCACCTTCTTCCAGTCGTTTATAGCCCATGATCGGAATTTTTTGGCCCATGCTAAACGATTTTTTACCATTTTGTTAGTTAGAAATTTTCCCCCTCGGTCTTGTTGCCTTACGGCCAACTTCCACAAGCCTTTTCCTTACAGTTGAGGTTCTCATTTCAACATCATAACCCAATAAATCCCATCAAAGGTCTGTGATTGTCCTTCTTCAATTTATTTTTCTATTTCTTATTAGAATTTTTTTAGTTCTTGGAGTAGTTTTCCGTTTGTGTCCACATTTTCACTTTTCTTTTTGAAGACTTTCTGGAATCCTTAAATGTTCTTAAAATTCTTGAAACATTTAACTTGTCCACATCAACTGCAGTAGCTATATCTCTCCCAGTCATAGAAGAGTGTTCATTAAGAACGCTTATTTTAGAACGCTTCCTCGGAGAACTATCTATCTTTGAACAAGCAAAAGTAGCACGTGTTACACGGAACGCAAAATTATAATGAATAGTTGCCACACTGAAAGGCTCACAACTGAGCTATTCATACACTAAAACCAATCAGACAAGTAAATTTTAGTAAATGTCGATCCTTCTAACTATTTCAAGACAATTATAATTGGTTTGAGGCGGTTCGAGTCTTATTGTCACATACCATCTTAAACAAGAAAAAGATGTTTGTCCCAATTAATTAGAACACTGTAGTAAATTATACTGATGACGTAGAAAAATGTTAACTGAATCATTTTTCATTTAAATCTTTTAAAAACCAAGAAATTAATGCCACTAGACTTGTATACAAGTCAGTGAAATTTCCTCTTTGAAAATCAGTTCAAAACTATGGAAATGAGTTTAGTCTATTTTGAAAATATTAAAACTTTTGATGACGTGTTCTGTAAAAAAAACACTGTAGATTTTTAAGAGTATTTTGATTCTAGAACTAATTGCCTTAAATTATATTCGAATGAATTCCAAGAACTTTTTTGATATCTCTATAAATGCTATTGTTACATATATTTATAAATTTTATGTTTCCACGCATGCCTGAAGTACACTGCAATATAAATAATATATCTCAACATATATTGGTTTATCTTTTAGCTGTCATTGTTACTTTATTTATAGCGCAAAACAATTAATAATTGGAATGCAAAAAAAAAAAAAAAAAAAACAGATGCAACCAGAATTTTTTAAGCATTTAAAGCAAATAAATTTCTCCTTTTTACATTTTTATTTAAAAAATTTCTATTTAAATTCCGTATTAAAAGTGTACTTAACAATTTAATTTAAGAATTAAAAAACACTCATTGTAAAAATTAATTCCGTTAAAAAAGTATTCTTGAAATAATTGTTCGAACACGTATGAATAAACCACTTGAAACATGTCTCATATTTTAAGAGGAAACGATCGAAGTTTTTATGATTTATTTTTTGGTTCATAAAAATGTTTTAACTTTTCCATCAGCCATTTTATAGGCTATATATTTTTTTATAGGGAAATAACTGGAATTTTTATGTTTCGTAGAAAGCGTGACTTGGAAAAGCACGCGTTACAAATGAATAAATTTTATTATATTTCGTGATCACACACATTTAGATTTTTCATTAGATATAATACTTGTAATGAAAAATTATGTTTTTGGTATATATCCAAATTTGGATTAGCTTAAAAAGAGTTTTATTAAAAACAAATATTAATCGTCTGTTAATGAGTTAAGAATTGAAATGTTTTTTGTTAAGCTGCTTGGAAACATTATTATTAAAGCTTCTAAAGTCACTAATAGATCTAAAAAAATTAGTTTTTGTAACTGAATCTATTGATTCACTCTAAAAATACTCAGATTTATTACTTCGAGTTTTGAATCAAGATTATGTGACGATGATATCCGCATAATTTATACATTTTGTCATCCATATCCTGCTGTATGAAAACTATCAGTGTAATTTAGAATGCTATATTTTACTTAAATAATTTGTAATAGACTTAAGCCTAAAATTCAACACGACAGGCCAATTTTAATTATTCTGATCTTACTATCGCACAATTTGATCACTTGAATTCTTAGAAATATTTTTGTCCTGACTCGTTGAAAATAGTTTATAAATGAACATTTTTAAATTTTTACTTTTTTAGTCTTCATTATTAAAGGTTTTAATGGATTTAATCTAATCACATAACTATCTAATTCGAATCCGAAGCAAAAATTCATGAAAACACACGATCCTAATTTAAAAATCCTTATTACACTTATTATATAAAGAAATGGCTTCCATTAAATGGTTAAAAATTATTTACCTTTTTTTTTATCAGCTTTACAATAATTCCATTAATATAATCACATGAATAGCAGAGTATGAAATAAAAGCTGTATCTCGATCTTCTGTTTTAATTTTTTTAACTGAACTAAATAAATCTAAGATTTGTAGAAATAAAATAAAATTTCATTGCCAGATACATATTTTCAAAATTGCATAACAAATATTGATGTACAAAATTAAATTTTCTGATCTGCAGCCGATATTTCTTTTGTAGATAAATTCGAAAATTAATCAGAATTTAGAAACGCAAACGATTTTTATAAAATATATCACGAATTGAAATATTATTTTAAAAATAATTATTCACAGAAAAATAAACTGAAATAAAATATGAAGACAATTTTTCTCGATGGTACTAAGTTAAAGGATAATATTAAATTAATATTTCTGTTTGAAATAATTGAATATATATCTTTTTATTTGTAGGTCAGCTTTATTTAGACAATTTAAGCTCTTACAAGTACTTAGGTATTTGTTTCTGCAGTAAAAAAAAGGATTAGTCTATATTTTCTTTAAAAAAATTCAATAGATATCCTAGACAGCATGATCACAGCACCAGATTATTAGAACTTTTTTCCCTGAACGCTATAACCCCTGACAGCTTTCTCAACTTACGCGAAAATTGCCCTTCCAGTTACATGACAAGGGGTTGTTACATCTAGAACAAAAGAACTTTCTAATAGCAGAAAAAAGAAGCAAAACTCCTTCTTCTTAGCCATAAGTTGTCATAGCAACTGTCGGAAAAAACAGCATTTCTTCCCCCATGAAACATTTAGCTGCACTTTCAGATATTGGTGTAATTATATAAGATCTAGATGTATTAGAGAAAAAAAAGTTAATCTACAACAAAAATAGTTTGAAAGCGATCGTAGAAAAAGAAGAAAAACTCAAATTTAATTATCTGAAAAATGGTATAGAAAAAATCATTAATTATTTATTATTACTTCACTACTTAATAAGTGTTTATCATACGAGCAATTGTGTATCCTAAGAATTATACAAACGTGGATTATTTTGATATGTATTTTCAGTCTAGTGAATTATAACTATTAACAAATTGATTATTTTCTTCGAAATTACTAAATTGAGACCTTAGACATTGAAGAATTGAAATCAACTAGTGGCCTGTCACGACAATCAGAAAATCCGCTTTGAACCGAAATTTATTTTCCCGTGCGCGATCAAAGATTTTTTTTATTAGAAAAATAAAGTACCTGAAAGTGTTTCTACTAAGAGATCATCTGCAGTGTTTGGAGGATGAGGTCACAAGAAGGTTTCAGGATTTTAAGAAAATAGAACCTAAATTCAATTTGTTCTGCTATCCCATTACTGGTGATGATACTGCACCTGAGGAGCTGCAGCTTGAGCTTATTGACTTTAAGTCAGGTCAAAGTGTGAAGAAAACTTTACTGCTATGTAAATGACGTTGATTTTTTCGTTTTTGTTGCTGAAAAATGTCTATCTACGAGGATGAGTCTGAAAATAAGTTTCCCCTGTCGACTGTGGTCAGAGATGTGTATGAAAGTCAAAACATAGAAGGATATATTAAAGATGAGACATAACTTTACTTTTTCACATAAGTACCAAGTACATTGAAACATTAGTTATATCGCCGGATAAGTTTCAAAAAGCCCTCCAGAAAAACCTCAGGGCTTCGCATAAGAAAGAAGCGTTTAACGGCTTGTTTGACTTCAGTGTTGCTTTCAAAGCGCCTTCTGGCTAGATTCTTCTTCAAACCCTGGAAACAGATGAAAGTCACTTGGTGCGAGATTAGGACTGTATGGCGGATGGTGTAGGCGCTCCCAACCAAGACTTGAAATATGGTTTTGCATTGCTGTCACCGAGTGTGGTATTGCGTTGTCATCCACAACAGCAGAACACCAGATCTAAGAAGTCCAGGCCACTTTTTCCGAACCCATTTGCTTGATCGCGGTCGACCTCTACCCAATCGTGTATAGGTGTCTTGTGCGTTCACCTTCTGTTTCGTCGTTCGCCCATAGCCTTTAAAAGCTTCTTCTCTATTACCCTTTTCAGACACGCCCTTGCATGTAATGTGACCAATCGTCCTTCTTTAGCGAGTCCTTTTACAGATTCTGTCTTTCCTCAAAAAATGTCCTCCTTTTCAATATTTTAAGACTAATCTGTTAATCTCTATTCAGAGATGCCAGTCCAAACTGTTCCCCGTGATGTGCCGGAACAGTATGAATGATAGGAGATGTTAATATTTTTTCGTACATAAGCAGACACCTATTTTCCATAAAACGATTCAAAACATTGATGGTGAACATATTCAGCTACAGAAGTTAGTCTTATTTTGAATGATTTTTTCTTCAATAGAAATCACTACATGAAGAAAAATTTATTTCTCTAATAATAAAAAGGAAATGGTCCATCTTAGAAGAGTTAAATCCGAGCATAACGAAAAATTTACCAAAGAAGTACAGAATTTTTACCAAACATGTTTCCAAAATGTCGCAGAATGGTTTGAAAAACGTATCAAGGAAAATAACAGTTTTCAATGGTGTTTTTGACTTCATCGGAAGTAAATTGGAAAAGTAAGATAGTAGAATAAAAACTTCATGAATAACAAATTAATTTTTTTATTGTAAAATAAAAATAGAATATCTTAAAGAGAAATCTATTCTTTTCCTACTACATACATCAATTGTTTAGTTCAGTAAATAGATATAAATCTAAATAAATAATTTAAAAATATTTTTTTAAAAAAACTCTTCCGTGGTTTTAAAATAAGCATCTCGTGAAGTAAAACTCACAGTAACAGAATGTAAACTATTGTAATAGGGATTACTTATTTTTCAAACACAGAGTTATACAAAATTTTGATTGAAATATTTTCAGTGTGAAAAATAGTGTAAATCAATACGTAAGAGTCAAACAATTTTGAAAAGTTAGAATTTTTTAATATTCAGAGCATCACTAAAGAATAACCAATTTTAGATCAGAAAAGATATATTTTTATATAATGTTCCAAATACAATTAATGCGCGATAACTTTTATTGAAAAACAATTTCCGAAATGTCTGCACAGCAATCAAATAATTAATATCCATTAATAATCCTTTATTTTTTGTAAGAAATGAAAAAAAAAATATATTGTAGAAAATTCAGAATTTATATTATACAAAACCTCGACAAAGAAGAAAAATCAAATTGATTTAAAATTATTTACAAAGACCTTTTCACTCCAAAATAAACTATTCTCAACTAAATAATTTCAATCAGATGTAAAATCCACCAGATGACTAATATACATATCATCCTTTTTGCGAAGGAGTGTTTTGATTTAAACTTCATGGTAAATGTAAAACCTCAACATTCTAATTGATTCAAATGTGTCCTTTCTGCCAAATACGAGATAAAAGCTTATAATAACCTAATTTAAAAATTCATAAGTAATTTCTAAACTGCACTGAAGACATGGACCAGCACCCCGCCGATAACCTATTTGTCCTTTTGAATATTGAAATGGCGGAATAAAATTTATAAATTTATTAAATGAAAGTATGTTATTAATTTAAAACTTCCCACATACTTAAATTTAAATTTTTAAAAAATCTTAAGACGCCTCTAAAGTAAAATAAAATCAAACATGATATAATTTGTATCAATATAGCATTTTAGAAGAATGCTCCTACCATAGTTCAAAGGTGACCAAATTAAACAATTTATAATTCATAATTCACTTCAGGAGAGAAACTGTTCTTAAATTCTTACTCTTTTTTTTTCTTTAGAAGAAAAAAAAAGATTGACATTTAAATATTTTACATTTTAAATGCCAATTAAATTACCCAAAAAACACTAAATCAAAAACCTTGATAGAAAAACATTTTTCATCGCGTTTTTAAACAGATAATCTAAGACAAGAATTTCACTCCTCCTCTCAATAAATAAATAAGAATCCAATTTACCATTCCCCACACACCCCAAACAGACGACAGTACCTCCACCAATTTAATTAAAGAGATACGGCCTCCTTCAAAAATGTAAATGCCCACACGTTACCTAACCTTTTCCCTACACAGTTCCAAAATAACTCATCAATACGTACGCCTCAAGGCGAGAGAAACTCGGCTCGATTCATAAATCCCCTCACAAACGTACGAGAGAGCTGATGAAAGCCGCCCACGCAAACCACCGACCCAGCCCCCGGTAGACCTGAATCACTACCTCACACACGTGTCCCGATCAAGTAGGCGTAAGATTCAACCACCATATCAAAATAGCAGGGCGAGTTAAAAATTCCGCTCTACGTCTTTCATTCACGCATTGATTTGTGGACGTTTACCCCATTCATAAGGAATCCTCCAACGCCTGACCAATTCCCAGTCTTTCTTTTTACTACCGGGGATCTCCAGCCGGTGCTCCATTCAGGACAGTAACGATTGTCTCTTTGCGCATGCTCCTGGAATTTGAACCTTAGATGAGATACAAAATTAAAGTTTTCTTTGAGATTAGGTATGTTACAGTTTCCGTTAAAGTGTATAATTCAGGTATTTCATAGAATAACTAGGTATTTCATGAAATAACTAGACAAGTCAGTTAAAGTACATAATAGATGAAAAATTTCATACTTCACCGAGTTATTCTATGAAATAAATAGTCATTTTATGAAATAACTGAGATAGACTGTTAAAAAAAGTGGAAAATAAACGATTTCAAAGTTAATTTATGAATTAATTGATCGTAAATAGCTAAAATGTCTTGAAAAATACATTTTATCCCTATTGCGGATGATTGATTAATAATAAGAAAAAGCAGATGATATAATTTATTATTGTACACATTGCTAACATTAGATAAGGGGGGGGGGGAATGTATTGCAGAAATAGTTATATGAAAATATTATTAAAAAAATACATGCTAGAAAGAAAAACTGTTGCTCTTTTTTTTTGTTCCCATAAAAACATTGTGTAATTTTTTCAAAATAAAAATGTAAGAGAATATTAATTTGAGTTTTATGAAGTACCCCCTTATTTTACTTTACATAAGTTATCAAACCAAGGATTACTGTGATGATACTTTGAATTGCATTGCACATTATTTTTGAAACAAGCAACTTTTTTTACTATTACACATTTTTTTTACACGAACACTTTTTAAATTCTTGTCCAGTGCCGCAACTTTGAGCTATTGCAACAGATCGAAGCGTTGTGTCAATATTTGACAGTTCTTCAATGAAAATTACTTCTCATTCGCATATACTGAACTGAGATCTTGAGTAAAATTGTTTTCAGCAATTTAAGCGGCTCAAAACTGACTAAAAGCAGCTAGAACCGATTCAGAGAACCTTCGAGTGCCGTATTTCGTACTTTAACGATCAAGTAATCGTTATTCTATAGTAGAGGTGGGGGGGCGAACTTTTTCAGAGCGCGGGCTACTTCTAATAGTTTAAGGTGTTGCGGTCCACCCTGTGGCGTAGGTGTGTCCCTTTCGTATTAAAATTTTTTCTTTTCTAAACACTTGTTTTCGACATTGTACATCTGTCTCACTGGCGTCGGTGTTCCCCAAATATGTTTTTTTAGTATGCACATCTTAGGTCTTCGTTAAGGTGGTCACCCCAAAATAACTTGGCAATCCTTCAGTCGATCGCGATCGACTTGAAGCTTTTTCTGTTCTATAGGAATACCTAGTTAAATCGTAGAATTTAATTGTTTTATAAACTTTAACTGACTTGCCTAGTTATTTCATGAAATACCTAGTTATTCTATGAAATAACGGATTTCACACTTTAACGATAACAGGTACAATCAGATAAGAAAGCTAGATATTAGCGACACGAGAAAAAAAAGAACATGAAGAGAATCGAAAAAAACCATACCTTTACACATTGCATTAAAGTTCTGGTTACTTTTATTTCATTTTCAATGCATTGGGGCAGTGGAAATCTTATTTTATTCGAGCGTTAACTTGTGGTTATTCGGAAAATGATAACGCAGAGTTATTTATTGGATTATTTATTGAGAACAGGGGATTCCCTTTTTTTTTGCAGTATTTCAGCGAGAAATTATTTTAAGTTTCAGGAGATTGTAGTATTTAGGAGACAGTAGTAGAAAGTACGCTGCAGTCCGAATAAACTAAAAATACACTTTTGAACAAGTAATATATAAAAAAAAGTTTAAGTCAATTCCTACTTAGATCAACAACAAACAAAATTATGTTAGTTACTTTTTATTAAATAGTTACAATTATATATAATATAAATATGGATATACATATGACAGAATCGCAACTTTAAGTAGCAATTACTTTTATTAGTTATCATTAAACTATTGTATTGTCATCCAAAACAATCGTGTATATAAAATTTCAGTTCAACTGAATGCTTTGAAAAGTGAGGGGAAAAAATCTTTTAAAGTTTTGACCCAAGTCGCTAAAAATGAAGCCAACGTGGCTGTATCTGTAATTCTTGAAAAAATTAATTTCATTCAATTAATTTTAATTAAATGTAATTAAATTAACGTATTGTTATGCAAAACAATAGAAAAAGAAAATTTCAGCTCAAATGAGCGCTTTAAAATGTATTGTGAGAAAAAACCTTTTCAAGTTTTGACACAAATTGCCAAAAGGGTCGCTAAGTCGCCAAAAATGATGTCAACGTGGCTGCATTTGTTGGAGACAACTGCTACACAGGCAAAATTTATGAACTTTTCAATATCTTTAAAAAATTTTGATAACCAATTAAGAAACACTATTTCAAACATAATTCAATTTTTACTAATATACTCACACTTAAAGCAACAACCATAAATTTCTTTTAAGCAACGATGTAATAAAAGAAAATTTAAACTAACTAGGCTAAAGAAATCCAACATAAAATCTATAAAACAAAGGAATCAGATAAAAGAAACAGCATTTTCCTTGCAAAAAATACTGCATATAGTATAAATAAATTTAAATAAATAAAAGTGTAATTTGTTATATCTTACAGACCATTTAATAGCTAAGAATTTATAATTACATATCTATCCATGATCTTTATGGACGTCTTACTATTTTAGAATACCTTATACAAAAATATTCCCCCTCCCCAATTCATTTTCGTTATAAAAACAAATGCTAAATATAATTTTTGCTACTGAGTCTGGATAAATTTAAATCGACAATAGGTATTATGTTTTTAGAATTCTTGTAAATGGCAAAGAACGGATTTTAAAATAAGAAAGGACCTAAATGGTTTTGACATTTATGATTTAGTGTTAAAAGTGATCCTTTAAGGGGAAGCAAAAATACTTGAATACAGTCAACTAACTCTTGATAATTCAAACCTTCGATAATACGAACTTCTCACTAAATCGAAGTATATGCTCAGCCCCTAGAAAAACTCTTGATATTTCGAACAAAACAATACGTTTGGGTACACTCAATATTTCGGAGTAAAATCTGTGACTGGCTGGAATAGAATACGTTATAAAACTCTCAACAATTCAAACACTCACTATCATGTAGAGTCCTGTAGCAAACAGGTTGGACCTTACATATTTTGTGTTGCATTGTTTCTACTTGTCTCCCCTGTATCGTAGTCCCTTTGATGACCATCGGAGTTGACTCCGATAACTCTGACAGAAGCTAAAGTGTCACTAAACAACCTAGGAAACTTTTTCCTTCAAAAACATATTGATACGAATGTTTTTCAAGCTTCATTTATTCAAAAAAAAAATCTATTGACAAAGTTAGATTGAATGCCATAAAACAAAAAACAGAAACAAAAAGGTAGATTTTTTTCATCAAAAAAATTTATTATGTACAGTATATATTCTTTTGTTGTTGTTTTTAATACATAAATGGTATTCTTATAATACAGGATTTTTAGCTTCTGTATAATATTTATACTGTATAATACGTACTTTTTAAAAACATTTTAAAATAATTTTATACATATGTGCAATTGTTGTTTTATTACATAGTTTCAAATTTCAACGTGTTAGGAAAAAAATTTCTCTTCATATATTTTGGGAGTTTTTTCCTACCCTCTTGATAATTCGAAGTTTTTCACTGTTCCCTTCAACGTCGAATTATCAAGAGGCGACTGTATTTAATTCTCAGAATGAGTGCGCCCACAATTGAAACGATTTCGTATAACTGCTGCTTTTTTTTAAATAAATGCCACTTTATTTTATTTTATTTTTTTACTTATTTGTATACCGGGTATTCGTGCCAATTATTCTAACGTAGTTGAAACATTTTGTTATTCAAGAATTGTCCAATTTTCGAATAAAAACAGCACTTTTCGAAGTTTTGTTATGTTTAAGAGAGAAGTGACGTCACTGGAGGAATACTCATCAGCAGAAAAGAATTTGTTTTACGTTTTCTGTTTTTCAATAAGATTCCTTCGAAAATGTATGCACTTTTCAAAAATAAATAAAGTGCACATTTCTTTTACATTATTATCTGAATATAGTTATTGAATAACATTAATATTTTTTAGAACTGTTTAAGTGCGAAGATATTTAGTTACTTATTAATAGGGCGTAGTGGCTCTTAAATTGTAGTTATTTCGACAGTTACTTTAAGATATACGACTACCCTAAAATTGTGAATTTTGCCAAACATTGACACATTTTTTTTATGATTTTATTTTATAGGCCATCTTATTAGCTTTATAAAAATACCAAGTTTATTATTTTCCATTCACTAGAACAAAAACTGCTAGTGTTTTAGTAAAAGCACATGCCATTACTTTAAGCAAAATGTCATACTTTAAAACGCGTTTTACTTGAAATGTGTTTTTTTGAAAATGCTCAAACGGGGACAGCAATTGCTCAAAAATATTTGAAAATAATTAACTGAAATCTTTTGTGTAAGTTCTGTATAATAGTAGAAGTGTTTTAACCTTCAGATGTATTAATCACCGTTCTCTATTACAAAATTTATAATTCCTTATGTGAATATAATCACTGTTTTTTTTAAGCAATTTCATGTAACAACTAAGAAAAAGTGCTCTAAATTTTGTAAAACTTAAAATATCTTTTATCCTGAAGGTCACTTCAAAATAGAATAACATAGCAACCCATCAGAATTGAAAAATTGAAAATTTGTTTATAAACTTTTGGTACAGAATGGGCCACATTTATGTTACTTTTTATCAATTTTTACCCATTTTTTTCCCATTTTAGTAATAATAATTTATTTTTCTCTTCGTAATTTTAGCATATTTTTCATAAAATGTACTAAACAAATCTAAAAACAACAACAAAAAATCCCCATATCTCCATTTTTTTTAAAGAAAAAAGTTGTCGCAAGTAGTCGGATACCTTAAGGATAAACAATTCCACACCACACTAATAATAAGTTCTAGTTGAACCAAACACGAAATCAGCAAGCCCAAGACAAAACACAGATGTAGCTATATATATTTCAGTCAGTAAACCTGAACTCGCATACAAAAATGGTTCATTTATACAATTGGTACTCTAATATATTCCAGACCATGAGGCAGAGAACCTTACCTTGTGTGAATGAAAGAGTGTTTATTAACACCACGCTATAAAGAAAGAGCTATTGGCAACGAGCCTCGTGATTTGGAACCATGGTAACGTGACGAGCGAAGCCCAGTGGCTTAGTGATAATACATCGCGCTTCCCCACGACAGGTCCGAACCTCGGACTGGGCGAGTTCGACTCAGCCTTTCTTCCCTTCAGTGAGTTGATAAATGAGTACCAAGCTTGTTTGGGAAATTAACACTAGGGTTTTTCTAGTCAGACTGACCACCTGACCGGAATATCTGCTCAGGGCCCAAAATCACGAAAACTGAATTGGGCGCAGTAGGCCTTGGCCCTCATGGGCTGTTGCGCGTCCGAGTTAAGTTAAAGTGACGAAAACGACACTGAGCTGGCAACCCCTCTCCGAACTTCCTCATCATGCCACCGGGTGGACTTTGAGCCTCGACAGATTAAACGTGCCTCAGCAGCTCTACACGACAGGTTTTCAGTGGCTCTAGGGCTCGAACTCATGACACGCCGGTCACGAGTTCATGCCCATTACCATTTGGCTGCCACGAGCATTAACTCGCAAATAATGCGCTAAATAACATGTAAATTTCAAATATGCCAATATGGTAAAACATTATTTAATATTCTGTAGTGTAGTGTATCCATAAGTATAACTGCTCCTTGAGTGAGAATTTAATTCTCCGAAATATTTAAATTTTTTATATTAAAGCGCTGATAATTTCTTAATGGTAGTAAAAACTATTCAAGTTTAGAACTGCAAAATAAGCGGAATAATTGTTTAAAGCTGATTGTAGATCACTTTTAAATATAGTTAAATTTTGTTAGACTCCGAATTTACAGGAAATTTAAAAATACGATTAAAATAGAAATTATTCTAAAAAAAGAGCGTCAATCAGAAGATGCTCCAATTCTTTTTAAATTCAATTTTACTTCTTTTTTTCCTTCCAAAATGTTTCTAGACTCATTTTTAAAATATAAATGCTATTGTCCCAGAGAAGAAAAAAAGCTTAAGTTCAACAATCCAGTGATATAATAATACACAGGCAAGAACATGTTCGAATATTCCTCTGACATAAACAAACGACTGTCAACAAACGGGAGCTAAATTGAGATAATCGAAAAATAATTCCGTCTTCTATTTCGGATCTCAAATAACCGTCATGCGCTCACTTCCATCCTTTCCTCCTTTAATCCCACCGTCCGAATACAGGACCGCGTGGGTGACGGCGCATGCGCATCAGCTCTCGTCATCCTTCCCATCCTGTCCCGTCCTCCATTCTCCATCCCTGTGTTCTGTCCTACAAGGGAATGTAGGAGTGGAGTAGGAAAGTAGTAGGAAAAGTCTTCCAGAAGGGATTATTTGTTTGTGAGGGGGTGGAGGTATTTTCAGTTCGGGGTTGTGAACTGAAGGGGTGGTTCTTTTCTCCCAGATCGTCGGAGAGGGCTGATCCATGATGGCTCGGCGGAAGACGACGCTGTCAAGCGAGATGACGGGTTGGTTTACGGACCCACACTGACAGGTCAGTGGTTATAGATGTTTCTACTGTTTGTATCGATAGAAAAGGGTTTTTAAAGTTTTGTGAAATATAAGTGGTGTTCTTAGGGATGGTCCGTTTTAGCACACGAGTTGTCAGATAGCACTTGTGGTAAAGCAACAGGCTGGAGGTAGTAGTCATTTCGAAGGGGAAGAGGTGCAAAAATTGGCACAACTTTTATTTACAGTTCTATTTTTGTTACTCATTTTTACACGTATAAAATTTCTTGACGTATATAAAGAGAAAAAACTCATCAACAGATATTTTAACCAATAATTAATTGGTAACATTACAATAATTGACTTATAATTATAATAGTTGATTAAAAAACTTAATATCGAAATACTTTGTTTGTATTTAAAAAGAGTACAGCAAAAGTAAACAATTGTTATCAGTAAATTTCATTTCATGCATATGAAATATATATATTTAATATAAAATCCTCCCCTTCCTATTGACTGCATAGTAATATATTTTTTGGAAAACAGTAATAGTTAACTAGATTTAGAAAGAATATTATTGTTTTCGAAATTTAGGATAACTTTTTTGGACTAATATAGCTAGTTATTATTATCATCATTTCTTAGAAATTCTGATGGAAATTTGTAAATTACATGAAAGTTTGCTTGCTATTTAGTTTTACCATTGGTTTGAGCTGAAGTCTATAAAATCTTGATAAACAAGAATTCATAAATTTTACAAAGTTTCTTGACTCTCTTCTCTTTTTTTTCCAAATAAACTTTATAATAGTGTAGATTTATAATTGAAGAAAAACCTTCATATTATTCAGTATGAGAATTATGCACACCTTTTGTTATTTTATTAAGTATTCTAACTTACCTTTTTAATAACTAATTTCAACTTCTAGAAACAACCGGAATATTGATACATACATTCAGCATTTTATTGTATTTCAGCTGTACTTCAGCATTTTATTAAATGTAAATTTTTTAAAGAATCTTTTAAAAATAACCTAAAAAATTATCACGAGTAATGTATTTTTACCTAGTTTATATTATGGATTACTTCAAATAGCTTTTTTTGCTTTTAAATCTTCTGAACTTTCTTTTTTACTTAAAAACACCAAAATTTTATTACATTACTTATCCTTTCAATCAACAGTGCTTTGTTTGAAAGGATAACTATATTGCTTAAGTCATATTGCTTTTAAAGCTTGTATAGAATTTATAATTCGCCAATATATCGTTTATTTAGTTCTATTTTATAAATTAAAAGAGAATGGAATTAGAATGTACATGATTATTTGATCATTTTTTAAAATTTCATAATTATTTTATAAATAGATTCTTGTTACATATACAACACGTGCTTTGGTGAACCTGATGCTTTTTGGCATGTATTAAGCATATTTTATGAAAAACAACGAATCTAGTTCACACGTTATTATATTTTTTCTTCACTGGCACGACAGTCTCTGTCTTCCTCAGAATTCAGTCCTGTTATTTACTAAGGATTTCTAATTCGTCTCCTTAATAGTTAACAAGTCTTTTTCCCATGAAGTCAATCCATTTAAGTTTTAGGGTACTAGATGGTATAGTAAAGATCTTTATTATCATCCAATCTTATTAGGTGTCCTACTTATTTAATCCTCTAAATTGATGTTAAGTTAACAACATCTAGCACTTTAAATAGTTAGTTAATTTCCGAGTTGAATTTTCTTCTCTTCAATAATTATCACATATAATTCTGAATACACTTCTTAAAATTCTTCTTTCAAAAAGACAGCAAGTCTCTTATCTTTTTCAATTATTGCTCCTATTTCAGCAGCATATGTGACAGCGGGCAAATCAGTTTGGTTTTTCTACTAAAAATATATATATATATATTTGGTCATAAAAAAAGAAACATCTGTTGGCAGATGTGAATCTATTAAGAACCTCTGGCTTTATATTGTTCATTTCCTAACCTAAGTATCTGATGCTATTGAGTTTCAAACCTGTATATTCTCATATTCATTATATTTATTAGAAATCTTAATAATAATAATTGTATCACGTGATCATATAATTTTGATTTTTTGATAAGAGATAAATTTTCAGTGAAGTGTTATAGTTATTGCTCATTTTTATAAATAACATTTTAAAAAGCAGAATAATTTTGCGCAAAATTTAAGTTTCTAATATTATAGCTTTTCGCTCATTGCTTTTCGATAATTATCGCAACTGTAAACGTTCTTTGAAAAAAAGAATATAAAATAGCTACAAATCCTAATTTATTATATATTTGTGTTAATGCTATAAATATTGGGTATATTTTCATTATGTATAACATTTTAGGAGAAAGATGGAACATAAAAACGGCTACTTTTAATATACATTAAAGAAAAATTAATGCTTTTTTTTAAAGAAAAATTAATGCCACATTATGAATTGTATAATTTCTTATTGTTTACATAAATTAATAAATTAGTAGTATTAATCATAACTTTTATGTATATATGTACACATAAAAGTGTGTGTGTGTGTGTGTGTTAATATACAAGTAAGGTGAAATGTATTAACAATACTTTACAAACTTAAACTCTAATTACTAGGAAAAACTACATAAAACTAATGACAAGTGTGGGATCGTGTAAGACTTATCTAACGATATTTATATTCATGAGAAAAAAATGAAGAAATAGGTTTCGTTTTTTGCAACAAAAACAAGATAGTTTTATCTATCACTCAGCTTATGTTTTACAATCCCTACTATTAGTTCACTCTCTCCCTATAGATACACTGAAGAGCCAAAAAAAAATGGTACAGGCATGCGTATGCAAAAAAAGAGATAGGAAACCAATCAGAGTATGGAGCTGCAGTCGGCAAAGCATATATATAAGAAAACGAGTATCTGGCACATTTGTTAGATATGTTATTGCTGCTACAATAGCAGGTAATCAAGATTTAAGTGAGTTTGAACGTGGTTTTATAGTCGGCGCACGAGAGATGGGACAGAGTATCTCCGAGGTAGCGAAGGAATTTGGATTTTCACGTACGACCATTTCACGAGTGTACCGTGAATATCGGGAGTCTGGTAAAACATCAAATCTACGACATCGCTGCGTCCAGAAAAATGTCATACAAGAACAGGACCAACGACGACTGACTAGAATCATTAAACGTGGCAGATGTGCAACCCTTCCGCAAATTGCTGCAGGTTTTAATTTTGGGCCATCAACAAGTGCCACCGTGTGAACCATTCAACGAAACATCATCGATATGGGATTTCGAAGCCGAAGGCCGACTCGTGTACCTTGGTTGACTGCACGACATAAAGCTTTACACCTCGCCTGGGCCTGTCAACACAGACATTGGACTGTTGATGACTGGAAACATGTTGCCTGGTCTGACGAATCTCGTTTCCATTTGAATCGAGCTAATGGACATGTACGGGTATGGAGATAACCTCATGAATCCATGGACCCTACATGTGAACAGGGGACTGTTCAAGCAGGTAGAGGTTCTGTGATGGTATGGGGCGTGTGCAGTTGGCGTGATATGGGACCCCTGATACGTCTCGATATGACTCTGACAGGTACATAAGAATCCTGTCTGATCACCTGCACTCATTCATGTCCATTGTGCATTCCGACGAACTTGGGGAAGTTCAGCAGATCAATGCGACACCCCCACACGTCCAAAATTGCTACAGAGGGGCTTCAGGAGCACTCTTCTGAATTTAGACACTTCCGCTGACCACCAAAATCCTCAGAAATGAACATTGTTGAATATATCTGGGATGCCTTGCCATGTGCTGTTCAAAAGAGTTCTCCATCCCCTCTTACTTCTACTGATTTATGCAGAGCCCTGAAGGATTGATTCATGGTGCCAATTATCTCCAGCACTACTTCAGACAATAATCGAATCCACGTCGTGAATAATCTGCCACGTCGTGTTGCGGCACTTTTGCGTGCTCTTGGGAGCCCTACACGATATTAAGCAGGTGTACCAGTTTTTTTTTTGGCTCTTCAGTGTATATTTATGTATATATTTTGATCAAATTTTCAATCGTTAATAAAATACTTTCTATTCATCCACTCAAGTTCAAATACATTTTTTAAACTTGTAGTGGATGACACTTGATGTTAATACAGTTTTTATCAAAAGTTAATTTATCAATTAAATTTTATTTTTTAATTTTAAATTTATTCTGCGTTATTTTTGTCGAAGTTACAACTGGCTGCAGCAGATGGCGCCAGTAAGTTTTTCTAACGAAGTAGGAATTGACTTTAAAAAAATCTATACTACTTGTTGCATCTTTTGCAGTAAAAAACCAAAATTAGGCTAGGAGTCAAATAGGAAAATAAAACAAAACAAAAAATTAGATTACAAAGGTTGGCTTAAAAGTGGATTTTAAAATGAAATTTTTTAAAAAAGAGAATTTCTCAAAAGTATTTTACATATAGAAGGCACAGGAAATTGTTTTATTTCAACTTTTCTTTTAAAAGTTTTAAAACCCATTTGTAAGTTTTTCTTATGTCATTGAATTTACTTTCAACGCTCTTCATTCATTCTTAAGAGCAACTTACTCTAATTTCTGATCAATATCTTTCCTTATGACAGAAATAATACCTTACAGGAAGGAAAACTTCATATGCTTATGATATTATCAACTATTAGAGAGAGTATAAAACTATAGTACATTTTGAGGGGACCTATTAATTCCCTTTTTTCATTATTTAACGGTAAATTATTTAATTTCTCTACTAAAAATTTAATTTAAATTTCGTACATAATTTCCCATTGAATTTTTCACTCGTGATTTTATGTATATTCATTCATAAAAAATGGGTACATTTGCGCTTCATTTTATTGGTGATAACACACAATAAACACAAATTTTTTTGTAAATGTTAGTTCTCATTTGTTTTTTTTAGATCTCTTTTTGATTTATTATGAAAAAGACATTACTGATAAGAAAAGACTGCGGATTGTTTTGAAAATGGAGGCAAGAGGTTACCAAATAGGAATATTCCGTTCGGCGTCAGTTGGAACTGAAAATGTATTGACAAAAGTACTTATTTCTTAGAATGCGTCGGATAATTTTAAATTTTGATACTAAAGCCTCCTGTTCTAATTTTATCCATCAACTTTATTTAGCGAGTAATTTTCATTCTATTTTTATGAAATAATATAGAGGCATGGAGTACATAATTTTAGTTTAAACTCACAGAGGAGAGGGAATCTTATATATGGTAGATATCATTCCGTAAAATTCAGCCAAGAAAACAACTTGAAAGAGGTAATTTGGCAGTGTTCTTTCTCGTGCAAAATAAGAAATCGAATTTTAATCGTAATTGCCTTCTAATTCTCTACTCACGAGAAAAATAAATGATTTCAAAAAAGTAAGAGTAAGCTTTGAAAACAACTTACACTCAAATGCGTTGATCGGCATTTAATTTTTTACACTCAATTGAACCCTTAATCATAAAAAAGAAATGCAACAAAACCCTTATTAAATTGATTCTTCTAACTCTCCCTACTCATGACGGGCATTGCAGACACGCAGGTTCTAAACTGTGTGAAGTGCCATTGAAGACTCGACTCGCCGTTTAGAGGGACTGCTGCATGTTAAATCTGTCAAAGCTCTTCCCAATGGCGTGATGTGGATGTTTGGAGATGGAGTGACAGCTCAAATGTCGTCCTCATCATTGTTCTGTGGTTTAAAATTACGAGGTCCATCAGCAATAGCCCTCGTGTTGCTTCAGAATGCGACGAGAATTAAAAATCAAGTGACTTCCCATTTCCCTTATATTTACCTTTATATATGTAACATAGCATGCGTGTTCTAAGGTAAATTATAAAAAAAACCAAAAAAACAACAACAATTAATTGTATTAAAAATGCAAAGATTAAGATATATAAGGACTACGTTCTTATGTTATTTACTAATAATTTTGGAGGAATAATACTAAATTATATATATATAATAAAAGATACATTTATATATACGTAGTGTGATCCAAAAGTTCGGGGAGAAGGTGTTAAAAACCTTACCCTGAATTGTTCACCGTACCAAAGCATCATCTGCAAGTGTTGTTCGAATACATTCAAACATCAACGCAACATTTTCCACATTCCTTCAAGTCGAAGGTCGTCCAACGAGTTCATTGTCTTCAATAGATTCTAGGCCCTCTTTAAAACGCCGATGCCATGCGCATGGACGTCTTAAGACTTCTTGAGGCCCTGGGCCGTATTCAACAGTAGGCCATGGAACCCTACTCAAAAGTAGGCCCTAGGCCCTTGCAAAAATGTGGGCCCCACCTATGACCCTTAAAGTAAACAGCGCATATCATACATTGTCAGATACTTGTACAAACAATAACCCTAAGCAAATGTGCATGATTTACAAACGCACTTAACAGCTCCACAGACTGCTGCCTTTTGACTGAATGAGTAATGATGGGATACGGTGGTAGACCTAGGCCTGTACGTGGACGATGGACATCACATGTGGCCAGTTGACATATCGTCCAAAAATTCTAATTTTTCGGAGATTGCAAACAGAAATAAAATTTGTCTGTCTGTGACTGAAATTATTCGAATTATGATCTTCTTATAGCTGAGTCGAGAACGAGACGAGGCTCCCGTTGCAGCCGAGGCCCTGGGACCGGGCTCAGTTGGCCCATGCCTTAAGACGTCCCAGCTTTTGACCGAATGAGTAATGATGGTGTATGGTGATGGAAACAGGCCTATACATGGACGATGGTCATCTTGCCAGTTGACATGTTGTCGGAAATTCCTCAGTTTTTCGAAGAATACAACCAGAAATAATATTTGAACATTGAAATTATTGGAATCTTGATCTTATTAAGGCTGAGTCGAGAACGAGATGAGGCTCCCATTGTGGCCTAGGCCCTGGTTCCGGGCCCAGTTGGCCTATACCTTAAGACGCCCCTGACCACATGCGTAAACCTTGGATCTTTCCACGATAGATTCACCGTACACCTTTCTTAGCATTTCCAAAGTCTCCGTTGATAGTATTTAACGTTGCACGGTAGTTCAAGAGAGGTCATCTTTCTTGCGTCGTGGAGCAAAGCTTACTAACTTCGGATCATAACAGCTGCTCGTACGGTTCGATCACATGATATGGACTAAACCAACCTGGGCAGGTAGGGGAGAGTTAGGAGAATTCATTTCAAGTGGTTTAACTTTAGGTACTTGCTTTCGTCGTTAGGAACGGCCGCAGTCCTCGAATTTTTGGATCGCACACCGTATGTCAATACAAACACACGCACATGAGTTTGTGTGTGTCAAGATTTTCTTCAAGAATTTTACTTTTATTAAAATTTAATTCGATTCACACAGCATGTCGAAGTCAATCTGACTTCCACATATTTTTGAATTCTTTAATAACTAAGCTTTTCAATGAAGCGTTTGTATTGAATCTCTCGCAGGATAAAAGACAGTAACTACTGACTGCAAAGGACCATTTAAGGATGGCGCACTCAATTCCTTTTTTCAGCTCTAATTACCCCACATAGGGGGAAAAAAGCTCTAAATCTTTCTATGTCACTTGATTGATTGAAAGCTAATACGTCAATCAGAATCATCACTTCGAGAAAAGTTCAGGCAGATGGCAGTTATAATTAAAGTTTTTTTTTGGGGGGGGGGGATATCACGTGATCTTTTGAAGAGTTCAGGTCCAAAAGTATTTAAGGCAAACGAAAGATTAAATGATTTCTTGGGTGTTCTTGGCAAAATTAAAATCCCACGTACAGTTTCGCATCGCCAGAGCTCGGGTGCCAACCTCTGGGGAGGAAACTGGGCTTCAAAATTACTTGCGGTAGTTGGTATCGCCTATATGGCGCCGCACTAAAAAGTGATACCAGCTCCTGAGGAATGTATTAGGTCTGCAAAGGTTAAATACCAATGCGCAGCCCCATTAGAGAAGAAGAAGAATGTTAAATGAACTAAAGATCTTTTCATTATGTATGTATACGCACGCACACAAAAATACTTATATATACCGTAAAATCCGGCGTACAACGCGCACCTATACTTTCAAACTGCAATTTTTAATTTTTCGGCATATTTGCCGTATAAAGCGCACCCCCTTTTTTGTGAAGGAATCTGAAATGTAAGTTCACGATTTTCTTATGTTTCGAAGTAATTTATTTGAGATATTATTCCAAGTTTTAGAAAATATTTCTATACTTCTAAAACTACAATCATTTAAGTTCAAAAGAAATATCATTTCTCTTTTAAGTAAACAGTATTTCGATGTATGTAGAGATCTTAATTTTTTTCTATGCTCATCTTTTTTTTAATTATTTTTAGAGCTCTCATTTTTATACATAGCGTGAACCCGTAAATTTCGATCTTATTTTTTGTGTTAAAAGTGCGCGTTATACTCCGGATTTTACGGTAATTAAAAAGGGGAAAGAAACTATTTTATTACAACACAAGAGTAAAATGCTCATCTTTGTTCATGAATATTACGTACTATAGATTACATCTATGTATTTATCTAGTATTTGCAATTTTAATACTGCAAGCATTTCTCTATCGCAATCCAAAGCAAATATTTCACTTATATTAGTTTTTTAATTTCAGAACGTTTTAATATACGTGTAAAGTATCGAATATAATCAATACAGCCTGTCTTCAATGTGCAATCAATACAGCGCTTTCTGAGAAAATTTCGGGAAACTGGTTCAGTAACCAGGAAGACTGGAATAGGATCCCCCCCCCCTTTTCAGAAAAGGAAAAAAATCAACTGCGACACACAAGATTGAGACTGTGAAAATCGTTTATCGTGGAACTGAAGGGACAGAAATATTTTTTCGTGTTAAAGGAACCTAGAATTAAAAACATATATTCAACGAAATTAAGTTTATTAGAAATAATTTCACTTACATCTATATATATATATATATATATATAAATGGATGTTTGTATATATGAACTCTCTTCACTGCAACACCGTTCAACCGATACTATAAAAGTTAGCATGTATATGTATTTTTTCTGGAGAAGGTTTTTGTGCTATCCTCCTTGTTGCAGCTCCCCACCAGGTAGCTCTACAGTATATCAACTTCGGAAACCGTTCCATCAATCGCCAAGTTGCCAACATGGTCACCAAAATGATGCCAACTTGACTCTATCGCTAACATTTCACTATGTTTCCATTAAATCGCCATTATAATGTAAGGAACGGCGTTGCTTGCGAATATTACAATTTTGACTTAAATACAACAGAAAATAATAACGTCTTACACATCCAGATATAAATTATTTACACTATTTTAAGCATTCGTTACACAAAATTTGTAACAATTTGTTACTTTTGCTGATCAAAGACCAGCTTAAGAAGGAGTTTTCAAAAATCAAGCCACAAAAGAGTTACGGGGTGTTATAAATTTTTTTTAAAATCTTTTTTGTCAGCTATTAAATTTAAAGACTTAAATTTTAACAAATATGGTTTTTTTTGTTCAGATGAGATAAGCAAAAAACTTTTTTTGTTTAATTGCAATTCACGTAAGATTAACTCAATAAAAACTTCTTTATCCTTCAATCTGTATTGTTTAATTTTTCAATTCACCCTTGAGAAGAACGGGTTTACCAGGTAGTAGATATGTATGCAAAAGCATGTATTTAATAAAAATCCTGAAACAAAAAAAATAATTTCTCAAGAACTTAGTGAAATTTGATTCAAAGTTTTCAAGTTCTTTGAAAAACAAAACCTTTATTGAGTTTTTGGAAAATAATTTGATATTTTTCTTTGCATTGTTTTTTAGCACCAAATTGTCAACAAACTCTTCAATGCCGTCCATTTTGTTATTCATTTAACCATTGCTCTCTTTTTTTTCTTCAATTATTGTTGATAATGTTGAGTTATCAATACCAGAATCTTTACAGATCTTCTGTTTTTGATCAACAGCCTTGGGAAGCTCCATTCTCATTTTAAGCGAAATAGCAGTTTGCTTTCCCCCTGAGCTCTTTGCCATTGTTTTAGTAAAACAATACTTCCAAAATAGAAAGAAAGAAAAAATATAACCAATTTCACTGATTTTTACTCACACTGCGATGTACTCGCCACCGAATTCCGAAGCCAATTGATAAGACATGAGGTGTTTTTGTGTGGCATTTATAGGGGTAGGGGGTTAAAGTACCTTCGATAAACAAAATTGGCTCCCGTCATAGGCTATTCCAAGCTAAATTAGCCTCATTTCTACGAAACATGTGAAGCCCCCGCATTTTTTATTTCATACCCAGAGGTGGATTAAGCGGGTGGCGGACCTGGCGGCCGCCAGGGGCCTTCATCTCCAGGAGGGCCCCAAGCTTGATGGATTCCATTTATAAATTCAACGTGCCACAAAAATATCTTGAACTGATTTTGCAACCCATATTTGAGTCGCCCTGGCTATAATTTTTCCATATATCTGTAAACGTTGCAATCTGTACAAATTTTTCGCAAGCGGTTTTCTTTTTGCCCAAATTTTATTTCAAACAATTGAATACTATTCAAGTCACAAATCAAACAAGTTCATTTTTAGTCCACAGTCGGGCTTAATTACTCTTAAGTACATTTAACGCTGATGGAAAAAAAAGTATCCTAACACCATGAAAAAAATCTTATCGACTAATAAAACCTTGGCAGTACATTTGTATAAGACACATATTTAATTGATTAAAGTTTCAAGATTACAGGTTAATGTAAGCGCGAGTAGAGCCATTTCAAATATGAAATGATTATACATTAAAAACTGGTGTAGCCGCCACAAGCTTGCGTGCCATCTATCGTACAGGTACATAGAATTGCATACCTGTTGTTCTTGGTCGGTTAATATAAGATTGTTTAATTCTGGTTGGGGGGGATGAAGCTGTCATTGGCCATCCAATGATGTCCCATTGGTTCCCGATTGGCAAAAGATCTGGTACTCTAGCAGGAAAACGTAACCCTATAAAGCATGTTGGGTTACAACAGGGTATGAGGAATCACGTTATCCTATTGGAATACACCCCTTGAATGATGTTTATAAATCACAGTGCAGCATTTTGAATTGCCAGACGGATGTGCAAGTTTTCTGTTAATGTGCGAATTAACCTCAAGTGTGCTCCAATCAAAGAAAATTCAAAAACAATCAAAGAAAATTGCTAGCGCCAGACCATAACTGTAGGTGCAGGCTCAGTGTATCTAGGTGGCAGAAAGATTGTTTACTGGTCTTCTAGTCAATATACAGCCATTACTACAGAGGGATAACGTACATCCCACAACCCCCGTATCGCGGGGAGGGGGCAAGATTCTACGGCCCCAAATCCTGATTGGCCTCAACAGTTTATGGCCCAAAATCTGACTTTACATGGGGCTCCTAATAGTCTCCGTTACACCTCTGCATCTTACGCCAGAGGCCTCCAACTACCTTAATCCGCCTCTTTCACGCCCCTCTTAAATCTAACCTACGCGACTGGTGTCTTCCATACTTTGTTCATTCTCAGAAGGAAAAGGAGGCCGCGGTAGCCTAGTGGTCAAAGAAACGGCCTGGTGACTGGCGTGTCATGAGTTCGAGCCCGGTACCACTGAAGACCCACCGTGTAGGGGATCGATGCGTGTTAAATCTGTCGAGAGCTCAAACATCCTCCCGTTGGTGCGATATGGCAATTAGGAGAGGGGGTGCCAGCACAGATGTCGTCCTCGTCCTTTGATCATGGTTCAAAATTACGATGTCCGTTGCCAAAAGTCCTCGTGTAGCTGGACAGTGTGTGACGGATCTATACGCGGTTCCACTAATATCTCCTCATCTCTTTAAACACAATGTTTAATTCAACTAACTTTCATCGAGAAAGCGAACGTGATTTATGCAAATGAGCTATATTATATAAATTCGGTTTTCGCGAGTTGGCAAAAGGGGATTGATTGATTGTTTGATTTTATGGCAAAAGAGCCAAATTAGGCTAAGCTGCGCCAAACAATGATTTAAAAAGTACTAAAATTTTGAAAACTGGTTCTAAATCATGCATAGTTTGATAAAGTTAGATGATGCATGAAATGTTTCAATAAAATTTCAATTGTAAAAAAATAAAAGAAAAAGATTAAGTTAATAAATAATGTAAAAAAGTTTCATCGTTTTCGCAAGTGAGTGATTGAGTGCATAAAGTGAAAATCCATAGAGATATGACGACATATAATATTGTAATTCATCAGGGAAGTAAAAATTGCTGCGAACTAGTCAAAACTTTAAAATCAATGTGTTTCATAACAGTAAAAGAAAAAAATTACTTTGGACTGTTTCTAACACGGGTTGGAGTTAGTGTGTGTAAAAGATTTTCACGTCTCCATTCCTCATTTTGCCAATACTCTTCTGATAAAAATATTTATCCTTCTTCGTTTCCCCTAAGTAAGACTAATTCTTCGGGGATCCCACCTCTTCTATGTCGTATACGATCATGTCCTCATCAGACGTGTCTTGAACAGGTGTACTTTTTCTGGGTTTATGGGGTGCCATTTTGATTTCTAATTTCGGTTTAACAGTAGAAGAAGCATCTTTACATATTGTTTTAAATTTACGCCTTTTTTACGAGTCTTTAAACTTTGTTTTGAAGTTTGAGATACAGAAGATGTGATTGAGGAAGATACGCTGTTGGAAGTGGAGGTGGTAGTTTCAAGAACAGAGGGATGTGTTTCAGTTGACAAGGCTGTAAACTTTGGACATGTAGAGGGGGGGGATGCTTGATTGGATGAGGATGATGTTACAGACGTACATAGACTGTTGGATGCGGCTGAAGCATAATTAAGTAAAGGGACAGTTCACTGAGATTCTGATGTCGTTGTAGTTACAGCAGAAGATGTGGACGGTAAGAGGTGTGCCTGAGTTGAAGTAGACGATCTGGTAACTGAAGGAATACTGGAAGACATAGTTGGCTTCGGAACGGGTATTAAAGGTTGTAGTAATTTCAATGACGGGCATATTATTTTTGTAATGGTTTCATCTGTTTGGGTTGTTGTGGTTGCAGTTGATGATTTGGCAACCTGGGCGTATGTTTGAGATCTGTGGGACTATTAATTTACGTGCTTCAGGATAAGAAATATTTTTATTTGTTTTTATTTCCTGGATCTTTTTTTCGACTTTCCACTTGGGGCATAATTTTGAGTCTGATGGATGGGACTGAGAACAATTAACACATTTGGGCTCTAGACTACATTCCGTGGAAGGATGCCCAGTGGAGGCCCATCTAGAGCACGTTAATTGTCCACGACAGGAAGTTTGCGAATGTCCGAACCTCTGGCACTTGAAACATCGCAGAGGATTCGGTATATAGAGACGATACTTAGAGTTTAAGTAACCTGCTTTTATTGCAGTTGGAAGTTTCGGGCTACTGAATGTTAAAATTAAATGTTTCGTTGGAATAATTCTAGCATCTTTTTTATAGTGATTCTCTTCTGACCTGAATTACACCCTGATCAGAGAATCCCTCGAGAATTTCTGCTTCAGAGGTGTTCAACAGATCAGGTTCAGAAATGACACCGCGGGATGTATTAAGAGATTTATGTGGACTTATACTCACAGGAGAATCGAGAAATGTTTTGGCTAGTAAGAAAGACTTTGTTTGTATAGCAAAACTGGTTTTAACAAGTAGATCACCGGAAAGCAATCTCTTAACGGATTTCTGTTCACCACCTATTCATTTGAGAGCTTTATGTATGGCAAATGGTGATTTCGTAGACATGACATTGTTAGGCAAAGATATCAGTAAAAGTCTTGATTTCGTGGCAATTTGATTAACATTAGTTTTGGGTAAAACGGGGCCTTTACCCGGGCACGACATATTTGAATCCATAAGAAGAGAGATGATATTCATCCTGGGGTGCCTCCACCCACCACGGAGTCCAACAAGGGAGGCAGTGTGACGGTCATCTGACCAAAACCAGGCACGGCACTTACCTAGAGTACACCCAGAATATAGTAAAACAGCGTCAGGGCGAGGATCGAATGGGTAAACCCGACACCCCTTATCTGCAGCACTAACCCTACAGCAATGTCTCTCCGGGGGCACCAAAGAAACTTATCACCAGCCGATTGACAGGAGCGGGCTCACTCCTGCCACCCGTCTACAGAGAAGCGTGGGCCAAAGGGAACGCAAAAGGTATCCCCAGAACACTATTTTCCACCTTACGGGACGCCGCATACGGCAAACATACGGGTTGGGAAAACAACGGTGTTACAGAAATGAAAATAGAGTAGAGGAAAAAAATTTCAAAACAGTTATAATATGTAAATTTTTGTTGCTGTAGTCTAGACATGAAAAAAGAGGGGAAGATCACTAGGACACCTCGGGATCGTGAAACCCGTACTCATCTAAAGGAGATGAGCCCCCTGAGGAGTAGGGAAAAAGGGGAGAGGGGGCAGATAGAAAGAAAGGGAAGGGGAGGAAAGATCACTAGGGCACCTCGGGAATGTGACACCCGTACTTATCTAAAGGAGATGAGCCCCCTGAGGGGTTGGCAAAAGGGAAAGAAAGTAAGAAAAGAAGTGAAGAAGAAAGCGAGTTGCTGTCACGTTGTTGTTGACACGCTGAAGTTGATACGTTGAAGATGTGCAAATGAGGAGTATCATAAGTTTGAGAATTAAAAATTACAAAGCGTGGAGCCATCGTCATTTGATCAAGCCGAAGAAAGTACCTGAAGTTTCCCGTGTAAAATCCGATGTATTAAAGGTTGAGGTACTGTATTCTTGATTAAGTATAGTCTAATTATTAGTGTGTGACGTAGTTGTAATTGAGCGTACTTAAGCTATCTTAGATTCAGTTGAGGTCTGTTGTAGTAACCCCGAGTTATCGAATTTGACCTCTGCACTCTACCATAATTATTATACCTTAATTAGAATTGTGCTGTCTGTTCGATAATTGTTAATAAGAATTAATAAATCAAATTAAATTGGAAATAATGCCTGTGGATTATTTAGTTCCTCCTACACATCTAGCCTGGTTTACAGGTAGACAAGGAGGTTCGGATGTAAGGGGTAACCGAACCTTATCACAAGAGTGACGTACAAAAATTCACTTACTCACTCAGAAGGGAAATCTTTTCTTGTTGGGCGATTTTCGTTTCGTGTTAAGCGGATACAGATGCATGAAAATACATAGTCTAGTTTGTCGAGACAGTTGTATTATTTCGTGTTAACCGATATTTCGTCTTAAGCGTTTTTGCGTTTACCAACTGATATAATAATCCCAAAATTATTATTTTGGTTGATTCAGAATTTTTCAATGAATAAATGAAATGTTAAATAAAACTAATCAAAAACACTTAGAAAAATTTCCGAAAATTTCCCAAAATTTCCATTTAAAAATTCTTAATGCTATAGGAGTGTTCAGAGATAATTTCGCTTTTGCATTATGATACGCACAGAATTCTTCAATAATAAAAAAAAAAGTATAGGCAGCTTTTTTTTTTAAAAAAAAAAAGTACAATTTCCTTTAAAGATATAGATCTTGAGAAGAATACGCAAAAGATGTTATTCTTTACTTCGTGATGGATGGCACATGACTTTGACAACCCAGAAAAGAAGATAATTCATTTTTATTCGAATTGTATTCATAACTGATGTCCATCAAAAATTTTCATTATATTCACCACAAGCAATAATGTGAGGCGAGTTTAGAGCAGTCATTCATCATCATTACTACCTTTTAAGAAAATTCTTTGGCCTATCAACGGTTCATATTATTATTATATAGAGATATGTCTCCATGTAATTAGGTGATTCCAAGTTTTATTATTTCACAAAAAGTTCTTTTACCAAGCATTTTTTAAACATTTAGCCTAGTTTCATGGTTTTTCTTTAATATGATGAAAGTTTTTGAATTTTCATGAAACTATTTTTCGTCACATTGAACTTTGTAGAAAAAAAATACCCAACAAGGATTTTTTCTCAAGTTTTATCTGAATGGTTGTGTATTTTAAAAACCTTTTATTAAGCTCGCGGTGGAATTTTTTCTGTTTCTAAGAAATGAATATTTTTGCATTTCTAAAACATTTTTTTATGCATAAGAAATATTTGGCGAAAATGTACTTCTTTATGGACTGCTTGGCTTAAAGATTGGCCATTTTTAGAATATTGAGATGGATGATTCCATCTGCATATTCTTATTCGACATCTCCAGTTTATATTTCAGTATTCTAAATTATGATCAAAACTGCTACTTGTTTATTAAATAATTTTCATGTTTGTGTATTACAAAACAAGAATTATTAATACACTAGTTGCATGGCCCGGCGTTGCACGGGCTTTTATACCTAGCGTATAACTTTTTAATATCAGCACGTCCAGGGGTGTGTGCAATTTCTTTTCTTATATGCCATTTAAATTCCCTTCTTCGAAATGTTTTTGATTTATTTGCCCGGTTGTACGAGTTTCTTCCCCTCCATATAGCCCGGCGTTACACGGGCTGTTACCAAGTGTGTATAACTTAATCCCAATGTGTGAATTTCTTTTTTCCCTCATGACGGTAGCACTTCTGTGTGTGTACACGCGCAATGTAAGGGATTTCTATTATTGTCATTAATAAGGATTTAGTTTCTATAATTATTCATTCTAGCTGCATGGCCCAGCGTTGACCAGACTTTCTCTAGTTTTGTAAATTTTCCCTTCCCTTCAAAAAATCAGCACTTCCAATATTTTCTTTCAATTCCTACAATTAAACAAAAATTTTCTTTGTTGACCTAGGTAGGAATTGACTTAAAAATTTCTTTTTTTATAATACTTGTTTTTTTTAAAAATAAAAGATTATCAGGTTTATTATATTTTTCAAAGATAATATGCTGCTAGTTCATTAAAAAACTGGTTAATTATGTTTTGTTCATTATTTTTAATATTCAAGAAATATTGTTATAAGAAGTGGTATGTAAATTTAAAAAAGTATTAAAAAATTATATTATGTTCAGTAAAACAAAGGAAAAAATATTTTGAAATTAAAATTACCTTTGTAACTTTAGAGAATGCGCGAAGTATCATTATAAGGCGTAGAAAATAAGGCTGGCAGTTAATAATGAAGCATGTAATATAGGAACATATATTTTATTTTTTCTGTGGAAGTTATGCCATGTATGCATTGATAAAATAAACGTAAAACATAGCAAATTAAATTTATAAAAGTGTCTAATTCTCACAAAAAAAGGATTATTAATACATTAGGGTAACTAATACCTAAAATATCGAAAAAAGGGTACTTACGTAATACACCGTCGACACAAATTCTGTCAAATCGAGAAACGTCGCCAAATGTTCCTATTTGCCGCCAATGGTGGAAAACTGTTCCGGCGTTTGTTCAAAAATAATAGATTTGATCGGGCATGTTAAAAATTATAACGTTGTATTGTTTGTCACAAAATTATCCTCTTATTTTGATGTGGAAAATGATCAGAATTTGGAATCTATTTTCTACGGAAATGAATATAGTAGGTATTTCCAAAAATACTGTGTAATACGTACGATGACTATGGAGTTTAGAAAAACGAAGCATATTGCGGAACTGTATGACTTCATCTAGCTTCGTACTTACGTGAAATTATGCGGCGTCGTGAAGACTTACTTGTGATTGGAATGCAGTTACGGCGTTTTGTCCTCCTAAATGTTGTAGTTTTTATTAGGTCTTTAGTTTATTTCAAGTGTACGTGTTTTTAATACTGTGTAATTCTTCTAATTCTTCTCCAATTTGTCAACGGACTAATATGGAAAAAACATGATGGAAATTTATTTGGGCGCATGTGTTAAAACGATGACAGCATTTGGCAATTTCTTTTTTGATTGGCGATATTTTTTTTTGATTTAGCTAAATTGATCGATGGTATATATTACATAAATATCGAAAAAAGATTTAACTAATAATGAAATTGCCAAGACCATTAAAGACACAATGATAGAAATCTGATTCAAAAGTTAGAGAGTAGAACTTAAGCAAAATCGTTTTTCATTTTATAAAATTATTGATTCACGCGTAATAAATTATCTATTGTTCTGGATTGCTGGATGTAAATTAATATTCTTTTAGAAAACTAAAGCATGGTATTGTTTTTTATAATTCATTACTAAAGTAATTATTTAATAATAAAATCGTACAATGGCTGCTTTCTGTTGGATAAAATTTGATTAGTTTTGTAAATTATTAATCGAAAATAGAAATTTGATCTTATCCTTGAGGGGAAAAAAAGGTTTATACTCAAAAACGCACGTATAACACCGGGCTAAACGAGGGAAAAGAAACATTCCTAAGAAGGAAAAGAAATGGGAGAAATTTCGGGGGAAAGGGAATTTTGATGACATAAATATGGAAATCACTCTCCTAAAAGTACTGGCGTAGAGAGGGAAAGAGGAAATTCCCATGGGAGTAAAATGATGTACTCTGTAAGAGCCCGTGTAACGCCGAGCAAATCGGACGGGAAACAGACCCATCCAACGGGGCAAGGAGGTGGAAAAAATTCAAAAAAGGGTATTTTAATGATATATTGTTATGGAAGTCACAAACACATCAGGAAGAATGCTTAAACCGAGACGGGAAGGGGAAATTTTTAAGGCAAAAAATCTATACACTTTTAAGAAGCCCGTGCAACGCCGGGCCATGCAGCTAGTAAATTATCTATTGTTCTTCCGAACTGAAATTTTCATGCACTATGTTTTGAATTAAAACGAATACATTTAACGTAGAGGGGGAAAAATGATGTTATCAGACTACTTTAATTTTATTGTTGTCAAAATTCTATATATTGTTACGTAGATCTGAGCTCGAGGATTTTATACTAACAATCTCAAAGAGCAAATCAGTTCTTTACGAGCGAAAAAAATTTAAAAAGCGAATTAATAAATTAGCGAAAATTTATTGCCGATAAACATTACTTAAAAATATAGGATATAGCAGCAAAATAGATCTCAGAAGGTCTTCACACCTTCTACAGCCTTCAAACACAAGTATCTTCGTCTGAAAATACAAGAGCAAAAAGTTTATTTGCAAGCAACTAATCACTGTGGACTCTTCAACAATCAAAGCAATTCTGACTAAATTTCAGCGAGCAACTCCTATTTATAAGCTACACCAGTGTTTCTCAAAGTGTGGGGCGCGCCCCCCTAGGGGGGCGTGATGACTCTGCAAGGGGGCACGAGCATATCAAAAAGTCGAAGACAAGAGATTATTTATAAAAAAATTGTTAATTTACTGAAACTAAAAAACAATACATTTTCTGACGTAATAAAAATAAAATACACATTTACACTGATATATAATACACTTATAACTGTATCGGTACTGCGCAATATATTTTATAATTAATTCAACAATACTAAGCTATAAAAGAACAAAATTAATAATTACCAGTGACCCCATGGGTTTGTCATATATAAAATTATACATATACAAAAATTAACACTTATCTTGATAATTTGTATAACTACCGATTAAAAGTTACACGATTCGCTTCCCAATACCACTTTCATGTAAGCGATGTATTGTGGGGAGGGGAAGAAAAGGAATAAAAATAAGCAAATCCTCTGAAGTAAGGAAATTCTTCGCAAATATTGCCAGTGTCTTTTTATTGCATTCCAAAGCTTTAAGAATAATTTTATGGATAGCAGTGCACGGAAAAGATCGTACTTCGGAAAGACGTATATATACGTCCAGAGCAATTAACGTTTTGATTGAGAAAGACGTTTATATACGCCGGTGGCACTTCGATTAAACTCGTATTGTAGCATTAGTGTCAAAGTATAGTATTTTGAATTCTTAACATTGTTACTGTATGGAGGAAGCGGGGGTGAGATGAAAATTATGATTGAATATTGGGTGGCTAACACTGAAAGTGTTTGAGAAGCACTGGGCTACACGGATATTTCATGAAAGATCCGCTTACGTCATTGATCGTGGCATTAATAGATTTCTCACGCTCTCTCTCTCTATATATATAGTGTTACGAATTTTGTATACAATAATGTAAATAATTTGTATTTGGATGTGCAATGCCTTTATATTGCTCTATGCTATATTTATTTCATGTTAAAGTTGTAATATTCACAAGCAACGCCGTTCCTTACGTTACAATGGCGATTCAATGGGAACTTGGCGAAATATTGGCGATAGAGCCAAGTTGGCATCAGTTTTGGCGACCAGTTTGGCGTCTTTGGCGACCATGTTGGCGAGTTCGGGACCCTCTGGATTCTTCTAGAAATTAGTAGAGAAATCCACTAATTTCACGATCTATGAACACGAGCGCATCTTTCCGGAACCTTCGGTCCCGGATATAAATAGAGTGATACTCGCCGCAAGAGTCAGTCTAGTTTCAGCCAGCTAGTAGCGAGTCTGATTTCAACCAGCGAGTAGTGAGCATTGTTTTGATTAGCGATTAGTAGACTTGCCTTGAACTTGATCAGCTCGGCTGTGCTTGTGAATAGTCATTTACATACGTGTAATTTAGACACTGCTTATTGTGTCTGAGGTGTGAAATCCTGTTGAAGGTGTAAAATCCTTCTGTTATTTATTCTGTGAATTTTGCTGCTGAATCCTGTATTTCAAGGATTGATTTTCGACAATAAATACTCATCGCTCTTAAAGAACTGTCATGTTGTTTACAACTGATTTTGCATAAAATCCTCGAACCCCGATATATGTAGCAATATATATATCATCTTGTTCAAATTTTCAATCGTTAATCAAATACTTTCTATTCATCCAATCAAGTTCAAATAACTTTTTGAAATTGTATTGGATGACACTTGATGTTAATATAATTTTTTCAAATAATAATTCATTAATTAAGTTATAAATTACAATAATTACTGGTTTTCGATGCCAACTTAGATTCGTCTCCATTATTGTAAAAATGTAACTTTTAAAACAATGACAAAAGTTGGCGTCGAAAATCGGTTTTTCAGCCAAACTAGCCAGACCGGGTGTGCATTGTTACAACAATGCAAATAAATCATACTTCTTTTTCATTTCCTACAATTAGTTCACTGTCTCCCTATATATATACAGTTGACTCTCGATAATTCGAAGTTGGAGGAACCAATGAAAAACTTCGAATTATCCAAAAATCCAATTATCAAGAGAGTAGGAAAAAACTGCCAAAATACACAAAGAGAAATTTTTTTCCAAACACATTTAAATTTGAGTCTATGTAAGGAAATAACAATTGTACATCTGTATAGAATTATCTTAAAGTACTTTTAAAAAGTACATAATATATAGTATAAATAGTATACAGAAGTTAAAATTCCTGTATTAAAAGAATACATTCAATACATGCATGCACTATCCTACGCATCTCTTCTTCACAATAGCGGGCCCTTCTTTCTATACACATGTGTAGCAAGGCCACGTTTTAAACGAAAGATATGGTCGGCTGACAACAGGTGCGGTTGGTCTATTGTCCACTTGAAGAAGGAAAGCAATAAGTGTTATTTCACCTGAGGAACCTGAAAACAAAAAGGAGTAGCAGACAGATAATCTTCAAAAGGGGCTACGTTTCAGGGGAGACATGTAGAGACAATGCAACTCAAAACTTGTAAGCTCCAACCTGTTAGCTAAAGGACTGTACATGATAGTGAGTGTTCCAATTGTCGAGAGTTTTGAAACATAATTTCGAATTATCGCGTGTTGTGGTCTGGTCAGCCACAGATTTTACTTCGAAATAAGGAGTGTACCAAAACGTATTGTTTTAGTTCGAAGTATCAAGAGTATTTCTAGGGACTCATCAAATATTTTGAATTAGCGAGAGGTTCGTATTATCGAAGGTTTGAATTATCGAGAGTCGACTGTATATACTCTCACTAATTCGAAGTATATGCTCAATCCCTAGAAAAACTCGTGATATTTCGAAATAAACAATACGTTTTGGTACACTCCATATTTCGAAATAAAATCTGTAGCTGACCAGACTACAACACGCAATAATTCGAAGTTATCTGACAAAACTCTTGACAATTCAAACATTTATTATCTGTAGCATTTACTGTCTGTAGTCCTGTAGCAAACAGGTTGGAGCTTACATGTTTTCTGTTGTATTGTCTTTGCATGCCTACCCAGCAACGTAGCCTCTTTGATGATCATCTGTCTGTCACCCTTTCTTTGTGTTTCTCGGTTCCACAGGCGATTATTGTGTCTTTTGCTTCGGACTGACAAAACGATTTTTTGTCTCATCTGTGTGATTTATAGCATGTGGCACCAAATAGGGCACGGGTCAGACTAGACCCTGTCTTTAAGAACCAATGATGTTGGTGACAGTGCCCGAGGGAACCAGGTAAGAAACGATTTTATTTCCAGAGAGGAATGGAAGAGATTTGGTAGGGCGTGAAAGAGTCCTCTTCGATAATTACTACATAAATATATTAATGTGCTTTTAATGTGCTATCATGGCTTTTAACTTCTGTATGATATTTATACTGTATAATATGTACTTTTTAAAAATATTTTGGAGTAATTTTATACATATGTACAATTGTTGTTTAAGTACATAGTTTAAAATTTAAATGTGTTGGGAAAAAAATTTGGGAGTTTTTTCTTACTCTCTTGATAATTCGAACTCTTGATAATTCGAAGTTTTTCATTGGTCCCTTTAACTTCGTATTATCGAGAGTCGACTGTATATCTTGTTTAAACTTTCAATCGTTAATAAAATACATTCTATTCATTCATTCAAAGTAGGAATTGATTGAAAACAAGATATCAATCATTGGCATGGCCAAGTAATTTTAGCGCGTCTTTTAACATGTTTTCTCACTTTTTGTTTTCAAAAAAAAATTTCACACTTTTAGTTTTAAAAAACTATTTTCACTTTACACTATATATCTTATCACTTTACTGTTTAAGGTATCCGAACACGTTCGGAGTACTTTTTAACAAAATAGCATACTAAAACATTATAAATGCTCTTTTAGTACTCAATACCAATAAATATTACTCTATTTAACTATCAAAATTTAATATAAATTACCTGAATTTTGCAAAAATCACAATTATAAGTGAAATTTTAGCAATATTTTTGAGAAACTTCAAAGCAGTTAGAGAAAAAAGTAATAAACATATATTAGTAAAAGATTTACGAAAACAAACTAGATGCATTTATCTAGAAAATGTACTAAAATTTTAATTTTTTATTAAAAATTGAAAATTTTAGAGCAGATTGAGTAAACATTATAAGAAATATTACATTTTTTATGAGACCATTATTTAAATAACAAGCAATAACTCAAAAAGTATTCATATAATAAGACATATTTTAGTGCATTCTCTAGAAAATAACGTAAATATCAGGTTTAAAAAGTTTTATAGAAATACATTCGTAATATTTTGAGTTATCAGACTCGCCATGATAGATTTTGAGCAATTTAAATGCCCACTTCTGGTAGATCAAAAACCAACTCCCGGTTTTTCTAACTTTATAATATTGATTGTAACTTGGCCTCTAGGTAGTGTAGAAACAAAATAAAGTATATTTCGTAAAGTCAAAAGATAGCTCTATTCAATAAAATAAAAAACAAAAATATCTGTCTTGACTGAATTTGGCCATTTTCAACGTGTGTTCGGATACCTTAAAAAAAAGAATTAAATTAAAAAAGTAAAATCGGAGCCTTTTATACTTGTTTTCTGAACTTTTTTTGTGAAGATTTCCTCATTTTTGTGGAGATTTCCTCCAAAATGTAGGTAGATTTTTTAAAAAAAAAAAAAACTTTTTGCAAACAATAAATTTACTAGGTAAAATTTGAGAAAATTTTGTTATAAACTAGCGAAATTCAGGAAAATTATGGGGAAATTTAAATATGACTCGACTCATCTAGGGCACAAATGTGACCAAATGCCAAAAACCCGAGGTCAATTGGTTGCTTATTGGCTGAGAAAAGGGTACGACAAAATATGGAACGAAAACGAAATTTGCGTCCTAATAGCGCTTTTGTTCCACTACGTGAAAAAAGCGCGCAAAAAATATTTTTATATTACTTGTTACTTTCAAAGCACATCATAGCAGCTACATTACCCTCCAATAAATTTCTATGAAATTTATTCCTCTCTCAAATCAAATAGATAGTTTCCATACTCAAAGATAAAAATAACTACAAGATAGCATTTCCTCAGGTACCTTCTACAACGTTAACACTCAAGTAGATTTTCAAGAAGAAAAGCCGAATCTAACACAACCCTTTTAAAAGATTGCCACTTACATGATTTCCGCTCTTTCCTTTTAAATTGCCCAATCCTTTGAAATTGAACATTTATTCCAAATTAGTTTATCACTAAGAACTTTTTGTTTGAAAGGCAACTCTAATGCTCTTCTAATTAGTACCTGGATTTAAGTGTCTAAGAATTACGCCCTCCGTTTTTACGGTGGCTGAAAGCTTTAGAAGTGCTTAGTAAACACGAAGTGCCGTAATTGGATCAAAAAGCCCGCTTACTTCGAAGAGAAATTAAATATTTGGGGATTAGAAGCCGAGAAAAATGGTCAGGTATGCTTTCTTGAGGTGTAAGAAAATTAATATAAAATACGAAAAAGATTATCTGTGTACAGGAATTATGTTGGAAAAGTGTCGTGCTGGTATAATAAGGGTCCACTTTTATTTTGTAGTAATGAATCTTTTATTAACTTTTACAGAAGCGCGTAAATAGTCTTCACAAGTGAATATTAAAGTCGTAATAAATTGAGTTATACTTTGAAAACTGAATTTATGAATGAGAATCATTGATTCGTGCAGAAAGCTAAATTCAAAATTTTTGACTTATTTAAAAATTTAGCAAATAAACAAGTAATATAAAAATTTTTAAGTCAATTCCTACTTTTTTATTACAAAAATATACACAAAATAGTTATAATCCTAAGATAACTATAGTCATGATAGAATAAAGTCATAGCCACAGTAGGACTAGAGCAAACTCCTGGCCTTACGATCCAGGATTGCATACATGTATATATATACTAGTTGGCATGGACCGGCGTTGCACGGGCTTTTACCGAGAGTATAACTTCTCATTATCAGCACGTCCAGGGGTGGGTGCGATTTCTTTTTTTATATGCCATTTAAATTCCGTTTTTCGAAATTTTTTTTATTTATGTGCCCGGTTGTACGTGTTTCTTCCCCCTCCGTATAGCCCGGCGTTGCCCGGACTGTTACCAAGTGTGTATAACTTAAACCCATGTGTGAATTTCTTCTTTCTCTCATGAAGGAAGCACTTCTGTGTGTCTACGCATGCAATGTGAGGGATTTCTATAATTGTCATTAATAATAATATGGTAGGAATTGAAAAAGAGCATGATTTGTGTCTGCATTGTTGTAACAATGCGCACCCGGTTTGGCTAGTGTGGCTAAACCGGTTTTCGACGCTAATTTTTGTCATTGTTTTAACAGTTACATTGTTACAACAATGGAGATGAATTTAAGTTGGCGGGGTTTTTTTCTAATGGGGCTGCGGATTGGTATTTTAAACCTTTGCAGACCTAGTACATTCCCCAGGATCTGGTATTACTTTTTAGCGCTGCACCATATAGGTGATACCAATTACAGCAAGCAATTTTGACGCCCAGTTTCCTCCACAGAGGGAGGCACCTGAGCTCTTGACGATTCGAACTTGTTCTAGGATTTAATTTTGCCGAGAGCATCCAAGCCAAACAGATACTCAAGGGATCTTTTACATGCCGTATAATCATACGACATGGCCACTGTCGATTTTCTGCATCATGAAAATCCACCGACTTGGGCCGGGGTCGAACCCGCAACCTTGGGTATAGAAGGCCAGCGACATACCAACCACGCGACCAAGTTGGCGTCAAAAAAACGGTAATTAATTAAATTAATTAATTAATATTTGAAAAAAAATGTATTAACATCAAGTGTCCACTACAAGTTGGAAAAAAGTTATTTGAACTTGTGTGATTGGATGAATATAAAGTACTTTATTAGCGATTGAAAATTTGTGCAAGATAAATATATAAAGAGAGAATGAAGGGGTGGGAATGGAATACATCTGACCCTGAGATACTTCCGGGGCTGGTGGCATATTATTCCATCCCTCTATCTAGTTCAGTTTGTTTTTCATCCTTGTTTGAGTAAGACATTGTGTCAAAGTGCCATGATCATGATAAATTTAAAAATTGAGTTGCGCATGTGTTTGAAATTCCTCGTGAAACAAAACAAAAAAAAACTGTAATTTAATGTTTTATAAATTGTTAAAAGAAGAGTTTGGAGAAAACTGCATTTCATGTGGTCAAATTTTTTTTTGGCACGGACGATTTTCAGAAAGTCGTAGGCTTTTGAAGATCAGCGTTCTAGTATTTCGGAAAAGACGTATATATCCGTCCAAAACAATTGAGTGAGATGGATATATACGCCGGTAGCAGTAAAGGGGTTACACAAATATTATTAAATAAACTTATCATTCATTCTTTCTGATAATTCCTAACTCAAATAGGTATAAATTTATTATGTAATCTATTGTAAAATCTAAATTTATAGTATACACAAACTATAACGTATCTCATAGTCGGCAGTCTTAGTACGTACGCTATGATATATCTTGGAGTTCGCTGTGGATAGAGTATTAGAATCAACCATTGCAGGAGCACTATCGGTGAAGATTCCTATATGTGTGCCATATCTTATGTATAAATCAGTTTAAATGTGTTAATAATCAGTCCAAATTATTATAATTAGTGCGTTCGAGCACTCTATGCAACATACGAGTGGCCGTGGTAGCCTGATGGTTATGGTCGCGACCTCATGCCCGAAGAGTCCTGATGCTACTGAACTTGTAGAAGGGCTGATGCACGTTAAATCTATCTTGGCTGAAAGTCCTTATGTTGACGTGGTGGGGAAACTAGGAGTATAATAAAAGCAATCTGGTAAAGATGCAGTATTCATTGAAAGACCAACACAATTAAAATTTTTGAGATCAACTATTGGATCGATGTATTCAAATTCCAAATTAAAACAATTTCTATTTGATTTCAGTAACCTAAATGGGGGGGGACCTCTTTTATAAAACATTTTAAAAGAATATATATATTTTTTTTTTGTGATTTCATATCCAGCTTTGAATCTTATGCAATATTCTTTAAAAATCATTGCATATAACAAAAAATAGAATTTTCATAATTCCAGTTTAAGAATTCGTTATTCATATTTCAAATAATTTAATTTTTCCAATGTCTGAATTAAATTTTGAAAATCTATCATGTTTTTTGATCATTTTGAACTATTTTTTCCTTTAAAAAAGTAAAAATTATTCTTTGTCTCGCCCCAAAATCATTTGGCTTTTTACATTTGTTTTTAAAAGCGAATTCTTAATTCTAAAAGAATTTTATTTCAATCCTATTTCACATTTATCGAGACTGATATATATATTTAACATTTCAGTTTTTTACTTGAAATTCACTGTAATTGCGATGTAATGTAATATTACTTCTCTTTTATCCACTAACGTTAAAAGACAATTGCGACTGAAACTTTAAAAAAATTCCATGAATTTTGAGATGGAAACATAATTCCTTGACAGAATTGGTATAAATTTTTTGACTGTACTTTCCACTTTGTGCGTTCTTATGAAAGCTTTTTTTAAATCAAGTTTTAATAGAATATAGTTAAAAACTATGAGAAGATAAAATTAATTTTAAAATGTAATTTTATTAATAACGAAATTAGCTGATGTTATATAATATACCGTTTTCAGTTTAGTAAGAAATTTTCTTAAAGTTTCCAATTTTCAATTTTGGTAAATGAAATTAATCACAAATTAGTCTGAGAGTAAAGTGATTCATATCAAATGTACTTGAAAAAGACCCGAATTAATTGTAGTTAAGATATTTATGTGTATAGATAGATAGAGTGGATTACTTTTACAGTTTTCAATTTGACACAAAGAATTTATATCGATTACAGCTATCGATGTAATTTTCGTAACTACATTGATAAAAAAAATTAGGGAATCACATGGATATAATGAAATTACTGAAATATTTCTTCGGATAACTAATGTAAAACAAAAATTTCAGTCTAAAGTGTAACAGAAATTAGAGGAAGAAAGCTTTACATGTAAATCAACGTTCATGACGTCAAAAACCAAAAAGAGTATAAGTGCAGAAATATGATTCCGTAGAAGCTGCTGCTTTTCGTTGTCTCAGTGGGGAAATTCCATCTTATTGCTGTTGTTTTGAGAAAAGGTGACTGCAGAATGCCTCGTCAATGTGATCAATAGGAATCCATGTGGCTCGGAGAATTATCAGAAGACTGGAATCTGGGCAAACACAAAGAACTGTAGCGGATGCTGCTGGAGTGGCAAGGAGTGCCATTACAAGACTGTGGAATCGATTCCAATAATTCGAGCATGTTCGACGTCGTCCAGCAAGCACAGCAAATAATGACATATATGTACTGTTAGCAGCTCAACAAGACAGAACACCCAATGCGACTCTGATTCAAAAAGAATTTCTTTTGGCAACAGGATGAAAAATTTCAAGCCAAATAATCCGAAACAGGCTGCATGTGGATGGTCTGTATGTATGCAAGCCAATGATGTGTATTTCGTTGACCACAAGACACGTGCGGCCTGAAGAAAGTGGACTTTTCAACAACGAGATTGGTTTCAAAGTGAGTGGAGACAAGTGCTGTTTACGTACGTATCCCTATTCAGTTTAGAGGGGAATACCAGAGATGTTTTGGTTTGGTGAGAAAGGGACACTTGAAATAACCCTATATTCGTTCAAGAAAGTTCACATTTCAGACGGATTGGTTTGATGGTATGGGTTGTTATCAGCATATCATTCGGAAGGGCAATATGATGGCTCAAAGTTATGCAGATGAGATCCTGAGACCCAATCTCGTGCTTTAAGTTGCAGCCATTGGTGATTTCTTTCTTTAAATGCGATAATACCAGACCTCATACAGCTAGTCTTGTGGAAAACTTTATTGAAGGTGACACAATACAGCTTATGGGGTGTCTAGCATGCCGGTTGAGCATGTTTAATACACACTCGGACGACACGTTGCTGCAAGATCAAGGCATCTTGATGCTTGAAGAACAGTAGGATCGGACTTCGTCAAGAGAGGAAGAATATTCTCCAAAATATGGATAACCTCATAGCATCCATTCAAAACAGGTATGTGGAAGTCTTAGCACTTTGGGGGAATGACACACCATATTAAATGTCCTGTGGCATTTTCAAACAATCAGTTTTTTGTCATTTACATGTAACCAAATGGTTTGCCTGAAGCATCATTTTGTACTCTTTATAACATTTCAGAGAATTAAAGTACTCACACAATGATTTTTTGCTTCTTTTTGTCTGTATTGCATTTTGTTACACCAGCACTCTCCATTTTATGCCCATGCATGGCTATCGCACAACGGTTTCTTCACTTTTTTGCTTGCTCCCCTAATTCTTTTTTGAGCAGTGCATTTATATCGATCCTCCATAAATCGAATTTCATTTCAAAGAAAATGTTAACATTGTGAATCATTTTTGAGATTCTACGAAAAACCTTTTTCTATTTATAAAGAAAAAAAAATTCCGAATGGAATTTTTGTTACACAAAAATAGGACTTTTTTCCAGCAAAAAAGAAATTTAATCGAAGCAGCTCAAAATATATTCGTAGAAAGAAAACATTGGTATAAAAATAAACTTATATAGGAATGGCAGCGGAAATTAAAATAAAATCTCTATTTTCGTCACTGTATTTTATCACATTTTCTATACGAGTTTTAGTTCAAATTGTGCATTCTAACTTTTTCTTAATCGTAAATTTCAAAATACTATTTTTCCATTCCAATATTGAATATTTCTAATAAAAAATCATAATTTTATGCATATTTTAAAAAACTGTTAAGTAAAAACATGTTCTAAATTCTGAGATTAATTATTTGTAAATTTTCATTCCAACCCCCGTTCTAACAGCTATTTTATTTTGTGACCTTTTATACCTAAGTCTTTAAATCATAGCGTTCGCCATTTCCCGCGAATAAGCAAGTTTTCTAATCGCTGCTTAATTCTCTTGTTCAGCAGAATTCGAAAATTGTATTTTGTGAGTTACGCGCTTCCTTAACTGCATCATACACAACTGCTGATTCATTAATTTTGCTTTTTTTTAAAGATATATATAAATAATTAAATATTTTAATAGTAGCGTATTATTTATAGCAAACAAGTTAGAAAATATAATCAGGAAATTATCTAGATCTAACCATCGTAAAAATTGAGTCGGGGCTACATTTTCAATACTTTCAAAAATTTATCATCTCTTAGAATCATCATAAATTCATCTTATCAGAACTTTTAGATATTAATTTCCCAAAAAAAGAATCAGAATATTTTTAGTAATATTTTTAGAAGTTATTTTTATAAATAAGAAATACTTTTAACTGCCTTTTAGTGCATCTAAATTTATATTTTACATGCAAAAAATAAAGTTAAATTCAATGCACGTGAAGACAAATGTTCGAAACATATACAATCAGACTTTGTTCCCTGAAATAGATTAGAAAATTTGCAATAAATAAGACAAAAAAGCAAATCGGATTTGACTTAACATACTTTAGTATTATTGTTCAAGTAGTCTATTACTGCAGTTGCAATTATTTCATCCCATATGGTGGATGTGCTTGGATTTATTGCTACCTGAACACAAGATGAACATGTATACTCAACTTTACCAGAAATCGTTGCCAACGACGATTAATCTTTAAATACAGCACGTTCCATAGCGGGAAAATTTCATCGTAAGTAAAACTATTGATGGCAGTATTCAGTAGCCTTTTAAAGTCCGCCTATTAAGAACACTAATCAGAAATTCTAAATAAATATTCATTGCAATAGAAGACCTCTGCGACCAAAATTCAAGCCAAATAATTATTAAATCTTTCTTGTTATAATAACATTAAGCGTATATTTGATACACGCACAAACGATTTCTCATAAGACTAGATCATACTAGTCTTATGAGCAATCGATTATCTGTGGAAATAGGCGCTCTCTATTACCCTTTAATCATTGATCTTAGTGTTTTAAGAGCCATTTTCGCTTGCAACGTTTAATGAAGCATGGTAGGTTCAGGGTAAAATATCTGGTAATTTATACTGGTATGTTCTAGATTATTATATAGCCCGGTGGTATATTCTTACCAGGAAATACCCTTGGTCTTAAGGGTACAATTTCTGCAAGAAAACAGAATTTTCTTTGTAATATTCTAAAGAAATATTCTTTAAAAAACATTGTTACTAATTATAGAAGCATATGTGTTTCATAGTTGCCACACCTACTGTATGTCCATTGGTGAATTAAAATTCAGTAGAATGACGAAGCAAGTTTTGTAAACATGTATTTGGGAAATTTTCCACTTTGGGATTTTCCTCCGCTCTAAATTCTTTGGTATTCCCTAATTGTTTCTGTCCCGCAAGATATGTATTTTTTTAACATATTAAAGCAGTATCCGGATGGAGTTATTTTTATGAATCAATTTAATAAAAAAAAGATTATATCTAAATTTTCTTATATTTTTTTAATGAATTATAAAAGTATTATAAATAGAAAATTTTACTATATTCGAATTCCTGGAAAATCGTTTGAATTTATTTTCTATTTTGTTGCACTTTTTAAAAATCTGTCTGATAAAATACTAATGTATTTTTTACAAAACTATGAAGAGATAATTTTATTCAATCATCAGAAAAAATAAAATATAAAGAAATACGTATAATCAATTACACAAAGAAGAGAAATACCAAATTAACATATATATGCAAATAAATGCATAATTTATTATTCTAGATTTCTTAATAATAAATATAAATACCAAAATTTAAATTCGAGAAATAAATCGAAAAACTGGAATAAAAAATGAAATTATTTAAAACAAACTCAAAACACTAAGTTAT